>CM075820.1:9612175-9698665 GCA_037975025.1 Excoecaria agallocha
GATTTTCCAAGTAATGTAAGATATTTGTACTTAAGTGGTACTGCAGTAGAAGAGCTTCCTTGCTCAATTGCTTTTCTCTCTAGACTCTCCACTTTGGATCTAACAGATTGCAAAAGGCTTAAGAACCTTCCATTTACAGTTTCTAAGTTGGCATCTCTTCAAAAACTCATTCTCTCGGGTTGCTCATGTATAACCATATTTCCTCAGCTCTCAAGGAATATAAAGGTGTTGTACCTAGATGGAACTGCAATAAAGGAAATTCCATCATCAATTGAATGTTTCTCTGAACCAGTCGAATTGCATTTGCAAAACTGTGCAGACTTCAGGATTCTTCCAGGCAGTTTTTGTAAGTTAAAATCTCTGCAAAAGCTTAGCCTATCAGGATGTTTGAAATTTGAGAACTTTCCAGAAATTTTCGAGATTATGGGATCATTGAAATATCTTTACATGGATGGAACAGGCATAAGAGAGTTGCCCTCTCCAATAAAAAAATCTAGACAGCCTTTCCGTGCTAGAATTGGGGAACTGCAAGAATCTTGTCCGAATGCCACAATTTTTTGTCAGCCTACCTGATTGGAGAGCACATTTGGAATATTTGCAGAAGCTATGCCTAAGTGGCTGTGGTATATCTCATCTCCCTGGCAGCCTGCAATGCTTTTCCTCTCTGGAGTACTTGGAATTAGGTGGAAACAATTTCAAGCACATACAAGCAAGCATTGAAAACTTCTCCGAGTTAAAATACCTTGGCTTAAGGTCTTGTCGTAAGCTTATATCATTACCCCCATTGCCACCGCAACTATCAAAATTAGATGCAGATGATTGTATATCATTAAGGAAAATTTCCATCTCATCGGCTGCAGTTGAGGGAAACATTTGTGACTTGTTTTTCACAAATTGTTTAAATTTGTTTTCTGATGTTTGCAATAACATTTTTGCTTATGCACTACTAAAAATTCAGATGTATAGCAAAAGATTATATGGTCAGGTTAGTCAGTCGTTTCTTTTATCTCTAATCTAATTCTTTTTTAAGTCATTGTCTTGCGTTGAAATTCATAAGCAATGTTCATTAATATAGATATTTTAATATAGGTGTCTTCTGTTCTACCGGGGCCATCCAGGCTTTGCTTCCCATCGAGCACTATGCCAGTGTGGTTCGTGTTTCGTAGCTGGGGATCTTCATTAACAATTGAGCTGCCTTCGTATTGGGTTAATGGTGATTTTGTGGGTTTCACTGTGTGTGCTGTGGTTGCATTTGAGCGCCATTTTAAGGACACTAGTTTCCAGCTTATATGTAATTACCATTTCAAGAACAAGGATGGTGATTGCCAGGATCTAAACTGCGAATTTGATGGCTGGTATGGGTGGAAGAATAGGAGGTTTTATGAATCAGATCACTTGTTTATTGGTTATGATCCTTGTCTAGATGCCACAAAGAATGATAATTTTGGAAAATTCAGTGATGGTGTTAATAAAATTTTACGCTGAAGACATGGACAACAATCTTTTACATTGCTGTGATGTGATAGGGTGTGGAGTCCGCCCACTTTATATGCAAGAGGAGAAATATGTTGAATTGGCGGCCACTGGATATATCGATGTAATTCCACGAAGAAAGAGAAGCGGAGGAAGAAAAAGAGGTAGACATGGATGGTTATCTCGCTCTTCCATGAACGTGCCCACGGTAGAGGCCAATCATCGCATGCCAGACAAGGACCTCTGCATGAGACGGTTTATGTATGTGAATGATTTTACTCCTCACGACGGTCAAAACATTAACGAAGCAAGACCTAAAGCAGCCAAGAGACGACTTCGTTACTAGTGTTAACTTGTTACGCTTGAGATAGCGGAAGCTTCTGGGAAAAAAACACTTGCATATTTTACTTTTCTAAAATAGACTTAGTATAATTTTGCCTTTAATATTTGATAAAAAAAAATAATTTTTTTTATTATTTCAATTAGGGTTACATTATTATTTATGTTTTGAAACTGAAAAAAAAAAATTCTTTTGTATATGTCACCCTTTTTTTATTCGAATATCCCTATCAAAAAAAAAAAAACCCCTTAAAAAGTGGTTAAATTTTTTTAATTTTAAAATATAAAAGATAATATTATGCCAATTGAAATATCATAAGTAAAATTATACTCAATTGTTGAATTTTATTTTTTTTATTAGATTAGATCATTTGAACTTTTATTTTATTTTTGTTAGAGTAGATCTTTGTGCATTCACTTGATTTTTAAAAATTAAATTTTTACCCAATTTCAATTTTTAAGTTTAATTCTAAAACTTTTAATTTATTTTCCTAATATTTCTACCAAGTTTGGAATGTCAACATTAGTAAATGCAGATGTGCACTTATATATATATATATATATATATATATATATATATATATATATATATATATATATATATATATATATATATATATATATATATATATTTATAATTTCTTGTTAATAAAAAAAATGCACCAAAACTATTGTTTCGTTTACTAATTTTTAATCATATGTGAAATTATCATAATAGATCATTTTCAAATATTTATGTGTATATAAATCAAAATAGGTGGGTTTTCTTAAATTGTTGGAAAAAAAAGTTATGAGTATATATAATGTCTTGGATTAAGATAAATATTTGAGTTAATTTCACTTATAATCACTAAATTTATACCTAAATTATGCAAAAAAAAAACCAAAAAAACTATATTTCACAAGAATTACTCAACTTAATAGTTTTATAGACAAAAATAATTTGACTTAATATATAATTGGCCACTTTAACTTACACACTTTTGTCGTGCCGCCCCTTAAAGTTATGTGTTTATCACTTTAACACTTATAGTCGAATATTTAAAGTTAAATAAATCCTTAATGCTGACTTGGCATTTCATGTGGCATAAGGTACACTAATGTGGCCTCTGTAATTGTATATCACGCATCTACAACGCGTGAGACCTGATGAAATACTTTATTTTCTTCTCTTTTTCTCTCTATACAAACAAACCTGATTTTCTCTTGAGCTTAGGGTAGAGAAATGAGTCATCATTGGCAGCGGTGCGGGTAGGGTGCTTGCGGAGGAGGATAACAGACATGGCATGAATTTCGAGATTAATGGAGGAGGAAAGTAGTTGAGTGAGTCTAACAAGGAGCGAGTCAAGTTGAGCTTGTTTAAAGAGAATTTTGAGGGTTATGAGAGGTGTGGTTTTCTTATGGTGGCTATAGAGATAGAGGAAAGATTGAAGGAAGAAATCCAAAAAACCTATTTTTTTTATAAATCAAATGGAATTATCAGAGTAAGAATATAAGAACTGGGCTCCATAAGCAGAGCACCAGTACCAGCAAAAGTTTCTCCCTTGAACACGTTTTCGTGTTTGGTGTGTGGTCTAAATTTAGTCATTCATGCTTTATGTCACTCACTATTTGCTTTAGTTTGTGAGCTATGTTTGTTGTAGTTGGCTTTATTGATTTATTAGATTGAATGCCAAAGTCTGCTAAGATATATACAATTTCTGAGTGCCTAATTTTTTTAGCAGTGTCAAAGGTTGTTTCTCCAAATTTGTTAATAGCTGATTTTTCAAGTCCCTCATGGTCAAGTAGCTTTCTCACAATCTACAACAATAATTTAAGTTTCAATGTCTGATGCCAAAGTTCCAAATTCATAGTATGCCCAAAAATTCAAATAAGCAAAAATTGAGGAATTACTTGAACCCTACCCTTGCGAACTGTGATATGCAAAGTTGTGTTAGCCTTAGAATCAACCATGTATATCAGATAAGGAACAGAAAAAATCAGCTCATCAACTACCTCAACACTATGTATTTTAACAGCCATATGGAGAGTTGTTTGGCCTTTTTATATCAATCCTTGTTGCAATCCTAGGTTCTCTACTCAAAAGGGCTTTAAGTATCTCTAAATGGCCATTTCTTGCCGCTGAATGTAAGGAAGCTTTCGAATTTCTTTTTGCTATGGTAATTAAATTACTATTACCTCTTTCCAACAGGGAACTCACCACTTCAACAAGTCCCGAGGATGCAATAGTGTACAAGGTCATCGTATTTGATGAATCAAAAGTCATTGCGAGTTCAGGATTAGCTTCCACATCATTACTTTTAATATTTCTACATAACCAGAATTTGATTGATATAATAAATTTACAATGCCCAAAATAAGTAATTCTGTAAATTACTACCCAAAAAGACCATCATAATTTACAAGGCAAACTGAACTAAAATTGAAAGTTGTGTTTTAATTTAAACCCCAATTGAAAGATGGAGGAGCGATGGTTAAGGAAGTGGCAACGATGCTAGCAAAGATGGAGAGGGATTTGGAGGGTTGGGGTGTTTGCTTGGGGGATTTGGAGTTTGGGTTTAGAAGTGAAAGGAAAGGACAAAGACAGTGTAATTAAAGGTTTTGAGTGAACTATGAGAGATAGAGGGTGGTGGAGGTTGGCATGGGATGGTGGAGTTGATTCTCTAATTATCTCCAGAGAGAAAAATGTAAAGAGAAACTAAAAGAGACAGAGGAGGAGGGTTGAAAAAATTTAATTTTTATCTAATAAAAAATTAATCCATGCATCACAAAATGATTAGGTAAAGACGACGGGTTAATCACGTCTGGCGTTTTCATTTCACGCACTACCTATAAATGCAAGAAGTGCTTATTTGTTTAAAAATAGACAACTATAAGTATTGAAGTGATAAACACGTAACTTTAAAGAGCGATATGATAAAAGTGTGTAAGTTCGAGTGGTTAGTTATATATTAAGTCAAATAATTTTTGACCCGTTTTCGATAAATACCCTTGCCGGAAAGTACAAGCGGCATGCCCAGTCAACATTATATGCACACATGTCACATTATATTGGATTATATATATGTACGGTTAATGCCATGTGGCATGTTGATGTTGTAAAATTCAGTCTCCATTAGTCCATTTGGCAGCTAAGATGCCAATATTACCATGTCATCTGCTGACGTGGTATAAGGTACAAGTCCACATGCATATACAGAGGTGACTTGATGTGTCACCTGTGCTTTTCAACAAGAGTTTTCTCTAGAAACCATACAAAATTATTTTCGTATATAAAAGTGTTATATTCAATGATTTTTGTAAAACAAAAATTTCTTTTATTTATTACTTTTGCATAGTTTAACAATAAATTTAGTGATTATAGATAAAGTTAACTCTTAATTACATATGGGATTGCATTTAATTATTTTAAAATTTTTAGAAAAAAACTAACATGTGTAAGTACTTGAGAGACGGCAACAAACCATAGAAATCATTTTTAAATATTTCTAGTCTCAGAGTACTTTGCAATTTTGCATAAGATTGTGCTACTTTATCGAAAATAAAAAGTCTATCACAATTGATGATATTGTAGAGCCTTGTTGAAAATATTTGGAAAATAAATTAAAAAGTTTAGGACTAATATAAAAAGAAAATTAAGTTTGGTAGAAAAATAATTGAATTGGACTAAAAATAAAATTTTAAAAAATAGGCAACGCATGAAGATTTAATTTAACAAGAAAAAAAAGCTCAAGTACCTAAATTGATGAATAAAAGCTAAAGGATGAAATGTAGAAAACTGGTATATTTTGGGGACCAAAATATGCTTTGGCCTTTTCAAAAATGAAAATTCCAGTAACGAATTTGTTTGTTAATGGCTAGAGGTTAACCGGTTCATGCGCAAAACAATTAATCAGTGTATTAAAATCAATTTTTTAAAATCACTAGCCATTAAATGGTTCGTTACATTTGGTTAAACGATCTATCGATTTGGTTAACCAATATTTTTCGGTTAACCATTAAATTTATAACATAAAATTATAAACAAAAATAGATAAAGTTCAATTCAAATTTAAATGTACAAAATAATTCAAAATAAAATAAAAAAATATAATTTACTAACCAAAATTTATAATTTATAAATTAATAGCTAATATTATAAAATAGATTTGATATTTATTGAAAATTAATATGCTTGATTTTAAGTAAAATAAAATTTTGGATAGTATTAAATGTTATAATATAAACTTTAAAATATAAAAAAATATAATTAAATGCTATTAAATAAAATATAAATATCAATATATGATAAAAAATAATATATATAAAACTTAATTGAATACTATATATAAATATTACTATATAATTAAAAATAATGACATAATATAAATTTAGTTTAAAGTATTATATAAATTTTATAAGAAAATATAAAAAATTAAGGTATAAAAATAAAAATATAATTTTAAAATATTTTAAAGTATTATTTTATATAAATTTTACAGAGAAATAGAAAAAAATTTAAGATATATATATATATATATATATACTGAAAATATAAAAATGAAAAACCGTAATCGAGTTCATCGAATCGGTTAATCGTAACAATTAATTCGATTTTAGATCGATTTTGCAATTAATCATATTTTTCGTTTTTTGCTTAGTCCTATTAACGGCTGTGCAAAATCAAACTAAATATAAATATTAGTATATAATTAAAGAGAATGATATAATATAAATTTAGTTTAAAATGTTATATAAATTTTATACGAAAATATAAAAATTAAGGTATAAAAATTTAAATATATTTTAAAGTATTATTTTATGTAAATTTTAGACAAAAATAAAAAAAGAAAAATTTTTAAAGCATATATATATATATATATATATATATATATATATATATATATATATATATATATATGTAACCAAATTTATCGGATCGGTTAACTGAAAAAAATCGATTTGATTTCGAATTAATTTTACGGTTAATTGTATTTTTCGGTTTTTTTACTCATTCCTAGATTTATCAAATTTATTCAATTTGCTCTTTTCAATTTTTATGTTTATAAATCGAATTGATCAAATTTATATATATTTTTATACAATTTTTAATATTTTATTTGTATAATATGTAATTAATTATTTAATTAGTTTAATACGTTATATAATCTAATTAGATATATTAACTATAATTATAAAAAAATACATATTTACTTTTTGTATTTTTTATATGTATCAATTAATGATAAATTAGCTATTTTGTATTTTTGTATATACCCGTTATTTATTGTTTCTGTTATTTTTCCTTATTTCTATTACTCTCTTTATTTTAGGTCAGTGGTGTCATTCTTTTGTGTATGAGTAGAATTCTGTTATTCTCGGTGAGCTGTATAGGAAATTTTTCAGTTATTCTTTCTTGTATATAAGCTATAACTTGTATTCCTCATTTTATGAGAATATAGAAAATATTTCTCATCTTCTTCTCTTGGATTTCTTGCTAATTTGTTTGGGTTTTTTTGTACAAGGTGTCAGAGCAATCTAGCAATCCGAGGAACCTCTGATTGAAGAACTATGACTGAACCAGGAACTGGTAATGTTGTAGCTGAAGACTCTACAACAGGGAGTACACTGACTCAGAGCAATGAAGATCAATTTGTTCTTCACAGCTCTGATAATCCAGGTATGGCTTTTGTCACCTCACCTTTGATTGGAATAACTTTCTCTCATGGAGTAGAGCTGTTAAAATAGCTTTAGGAGCCAATGATAACCTTGGCTTTATTTATGGCACTTTTGAAAGACCTAATGCTACCTCACCAGATTATGTGAAATGGAATATGATAGATTGTATGGTTATTTCCTGGATTCTCAATTCGATTTCGAAAGAAATTGCTGAAGCTTTTATATACACTACCTCTGCTAGGAAGTTGTGGTTGGATTTGGAAAAATGGTTTGGTTTGATCTACCAATTGCAACAAGAAATTAGTTCAGTATCTCAAGGAAATGAAGGCATAGCCAAATACTATACTAGGCTCAAGAAGCTGTGGAATGAGTTATCCTGTATTATGCCAACACCATAATGTACCCATGGTAAATGCACATGTGGATAGTCAAAGAGAATTTCTGAGCAAAGCTCGTCTATGCAACTTGTTCAATTCCTAATGGGTTTGAGTGATGGTTATGATCACGTGAAGTACCAATTGTTGGTTATGGATTCTTTACCAGGCACAAATAGGGTATATTCAGTATTGCAACAGGTTTAAAAATAGAAGGAAGTTCAAATGGGACTATTGAGGTTAAATCCGCAAGTGCACGATTTTCCTTATAGTACTTAAGATATTGTTCCCATGAGGAATGATTAGTTATTACTCACTATGACTTGATCCCTATTTTGTTTACAAATTTTCACTATTTTGGTTGAAAATCTAAACTACTAATGTTATATTATAACTAAAATATTAATTAACCCTACTTTAATTATGATCAAAGAAGACAAATATAATTAATGATTTGTATTAAAAAAATGAAACTTGATAATTATTCTTTCAGTCTAAATTTAATCTTTACAATGCAAGTCAAGTTGTAAAAAATTTCTAAATCACTCTCTCGACATGAAGTAGAATGCCTAAAACATGCAAGTATTAGTTCTAACCCTTAACTCTCATTATAGAATTAGATTGTCATAATCAACCTATAACAATTATCCTAACATTTTAGTCTCCCTAGTAATGTTTTGATAATGAATTTCTAATCGATTTAAATAAGAATATATCTCTCGAATTATACTCTTATTTATAATGAATATTTAAATAATTAAATACAAATAATACTATCAAAAAATTCTGCAGCTAAAAATTACTTGAATTAATCAGAATAAATAATAATTAGCATAATTGTTCAAGTTTCTTAAAGACATCATTCGAATATTACAAAGAAAAAAAGATAATTGAAATGTAAATAAAAGATGATCTCTCAATCCTTTACTCATAATATGTTTCTTCTTTTTCTTTGCTTTTTGTCTTTTCTTCAAAAGTTGATTTATTCTCTATCTTTCTATCACAAAAAATAATCACTGTCTATCTATCATATCCCTTCCTTTTTCTTCTCCTCTTCATCGCCTTTATAAACTCTTTACAAAATAGTATATCTCTTCAAGCACACCTCTAGAAGTGCACAACTCTTAATGAAGAGATATGTTCCTTTGAAGCATCTTTTGAAATTCAACTGCCCAAAACACCTTTTGTCGCGCTCGTAACACGCCTACCTACTCCTTTGCTTCTTTCTTCTTCTTTTTCCTTCACATTTGCCTGCATTTATTGTTGTGCATATGATAGAACCTTACATTTTTACTCATTTTCCTCCTTTTCCTTGCTCAATCTTCCATTACTTCTAAAATAACAATACAACAAAATGAAACATAAAATATACCAATATCTAAACAAAATAGCTAAAACTAAACATTTACATCACAATTCTAAACACAAAATACTCATAAAATATGAAATATTCAAGCTCATATCAATTTTCCACACTTAAACCTTTGCTTGTCCTCAAGCAAAAATTAAAATGCAAGAAAATAAAACATAAACACAAAACACAATAATCATTAAAACAACATCATGGAGCTTTTATACTTTATAAAATACTTGGTAAATAAATGAAACAACTTCCATTCAACAATACATCAATCTATATTAACAAATTCTCAAGTAATATCATGGACCATCAAACTTTAACACCCATGTACACCTAATTAAAGAATAAGGAGAATGCAAAACACAAAAATATAGGTACCTTAAAAAATCAAATTTCTTACAATATGTATTAATCATTACGAATTTCACATTGCCTAAAATAACTTTCTCTCAAGGTAAACACTTTACTCACACCACTCAAGTATTTGATAGCTTAGTGTTTCACTTAATTCCTTAATATATCAATACACGCTATAAGCTTGTAAATGAGTAAAAATCTCCACCACTAGCAGAAGTTAATCCACAAAATCAAAGGGTCTTAATACATGTTGTAACTTGGCTTAGGGTAAGGTAAGAATAATTTTGGATAAATAGCTAAGATTGTGGAAAAGAAAAGAAACTATTATAAGACTTACAAATTACAAAAGCAAAGCATTACTCATTTGAATTCAAAGACTTGTATCTCACTCTAGTTCCCTTTGTTCACGTCCATAATTTTTCTCTCTTTTGTTATTTTCTTTTTCTTTCTTCTTTCTTTAATTTTTTCTTTCTATATTTTTATTTTTTTCTATTTTTCCTTTTTCATTTATTCTTGGGGACATATGGATACTAAGGGAACAAAAATTAGTATTATGCACATATACAAATCAAGTTATCTCATATGACATAATAATCACCAATCCTCCCAGAATAGGTTGCCAAAAGAAAAGGTTAAGCATTCAAAAATGCATTTAGATTGTAATGTGCTTATTTAAACAAGAAAACGACTAATGGCTCAAACTTGGCTACCTAAAGTAAAAATGATGGTTTTTTAAGTAAATTAAAAATAGGTATTTCTAATGCCCTTATCACTTTTCATGCATAACCTATACTAAATGTAGTCTTGAAAATTACTCAAAATAAGTTCTAGAATATATAGATATAAAAGGGCTCTCTTCAGGAAAAATAAGCTCATTAGGCTCAAAAGCTCACAATTTAACAGTTAAAGTTACTCTAAGCAATGCTTCATTTAAAATAATAAGAAATACATACATAAAGAAAAACAAGGTAAAAAGAATATACATTAAAGTGCTTCACATAAGCATAACCCTTTATAAGTGCATAAAAAATCCTAAAGCTTAATATCCTTCAACATTACTCAAAAATTTTATCAACTAAACCAACAATTGCAAAATGCAAAAAGTTTAATAAATATATTCCCAAAGATCATAAAATACAAATGCTCCAACAAACACACAAGCATAAATATTAAAGTTAGAGGCATGCAAATGGTCAGTTTGGTTCGATTTGTACTGAATCGAAAAAATTGAGATCCAAAGTTTGAAAAATATAATAACTGAACTGAAAGCAAAGTTTTTAGAACCGAAAATCAAATGGACCAAAATAATTTCGATCGGTTCGGTTCAGTTCAATCGATTCTGGATCAAATATGAACCTTTTTTAATTGGACTTTTAACCTAAAAGGGCCCATATATCCAACAAAATAAAACTATTTAATGTATATAAATTTTTTCCATAACAAATAAATATACATTAAAAATACATACAACATAACTTAAAAATTACACTATAAACATACATTAAAAATAAATACAACATAGCCTATAATTAAAAATATATTTAATGTCCTTCAATTTAAAAAAAAAAAAGAGGCATACATTTAAATTAATACAACATAACTTAGAATACATTTTTCTCACAAATCCAACCTCTTAAATCTGCATCCATATAACTTTGAGTCTCATCTTGAACAGAGGCATAAAATAATAAAAGATAAAAATAACTAATGACTTTTTTTTTAATCATCTTCAAATTCATCGTCGAAAGAAAATTAAAGTATAAATTCATGAAAACAAACAAATAAATTTAATAGAGTAGAAATTCATGACAGCAAACAAATAAATTTAATTACACTTTTAAATTTCTTAGGACTGATTCAAAGTCTCTGTTTCACTTAATTTTATTAATATCAAACCCTTATTTTCCT
The DNA here is from genome assembly GCA_037975025.1 of Excoecaria agallocha. Lineage (NCBI taxonomy): Eukaryota > Viridiplantae > Streptophyta > Magnoliopsida > Malpighiales > Euphorbiaceae > Excoecaria > Excoecaria agallocha. Next base: position 9,623,645 of record CM075820.1, read on the forward strand.
AACAAATGCTAACCTTAAAAAGACCCTTACGAAGAGAGGAGTTTTTGAATTCAATCTACATTTTAGCAACTAAATGAATATATTACATAGGATGTATATATTAAATGGCCAAAATTATCTTGATTACTCAATGTAAACAAAATAAATAATTCAAAGAGAAATCTAACTTCTTTGGTGCTTTTCAAGTGTCAACCCTTTCTCATTCAAACTTAACATCGATAGAGAAGGTCTGCAAATACTCATCTACAAGCAGACAATGTTATACAATAAAATCCATTTTTTAGCTTTTTTTTAGCTTTTTTAAAGCCATTAAGATCACTGAGATCATCGTTGCATCAAAAATTAAGGAAATTGGTGTTTTGTAAGAGGAAATCTCTCTTTGTATCATAATAAACATTATTTTTAATGGAATTGCTACATTTTCTCTTTTAATGTGAGCAGAATTTAAATTTAAAGCCTTTAACAAGTTCCGAGATTCCAATTTATCAAAAATAAAAAAAATCAAATTCTTAATTCTCACTCACTATAGTGAAATTTACATAGCTTGCATTCAATAAAACTAACGAGAATTCAAAGGAAAATCACTTTTATTCCAACCGAAATAGCAAGTGCAATAAAATTGAATTACAAAGAAGATCCACAAAAAGGACAAAATCTGAACTCAGGCTCCATAACTTGGTCATAGAAATGGCACCACAATCTTTCCTATTATTTTTGTGGAAAATGGGAGTTTGGAAATTAACCATAGTGGAGACCCATCATCAAATAAATGAATGAAGAAGGTTACATAGAAAATATATGAACAAGAGAACTTCCAAACACCATTACGGAAGCAAAACAAATAAAACAAAATAGATAAGTACTTACCATGGCAGGAAGAATCGAAGAATCAAAGAAGTGAAGAATTACTGAAGAAAAAAGAAGAGGAGATGGCTGTATATGTAGGATTAAGGATTTTGATCCTGAATCATAAGGAAAGGAATAAATGGCTGGTAGGGATTTCTTACTAAACACACACACACACACACACACACACACACATATATATCTATATAAGCAAAACGGTGAGTTTTGAAAACTTCGGTCAGTTTGGTTCCTTCAATTTTTCAATTTCAAAAATTGAACCCATTAAACTTATTTTTTATTTTGGTCCAAAATTGAACGAATCAAAAACCAAAATAACTGAACCAAATAGGCCAAAATTCATTTGGTTTGGTTTTCAGTTCTGGTTCAATTCTGCACACTCCTAATTAAAGTTATAATACAAATATTAACAACCTAGCTCACAAATACATACTATCACATATATACAAAACATGCAAATAAAATACCTAAACTATTTTTTCACACTTAAAAGGCATAATGTCCTCATTGTGTAAGAAACATACATATACAAAACTCAAAATAGGAAAAACAGAACATAAAAAACAAAATAAATAAAAGTAAAAGTAAATGAAGTAAAAGAAAACTGCCCTCAAGAAGGTCCACTCGAAGATCCTGGTGAAGAAGGCGTGAACTCGATGTTTTGCTTATGAAAGAAGGCTAGCAACTTACGATTAATGCTTTGGTGGCTCCGACTCAAATCTCTCATATGTATCTCCATAGCGCCCACCTTAGTAGTAAGGTTTTGGTTAGCAACTTCCATTACATCCAAACATATAAGTACTTGCTGCCAGCCTATCGAACTACATCTTTCACCGGCCACAAAATCGAACTCTTCATCACCATCATCTTCATCCGAAGCAGAATGTGGACCACCCTCAGTAGCAGGGGCTATTTTCTTGCCCTTATCGATTGTAAGCTTTGCAGTGCGCTCCTCATAAAAGTAAAACACAGGTGGCCAACCCTCATTCTTTAGCAATTGAGAATTCCTTAAAAATACAGCATCCAACATTAAAATTTTCTCGTCCTCCTCAGGCTCAAAACCCACCAATTGGCCTAAGCATCCTAACACAATATCCGTCACCATATGGCCCATGCCCATAGTCTTAATTTTTGACATGGATGCATTATATAATCCACCAAAAATAAAAGATATAGAATAGGGGGTCTTCTTTGCCTGCAGCAAAGACAAAATAAATAAATCCTAGGCTTGAACTTTGTTGCTTTCAACTCGTTCAAACAAGGCGTGACATAAATATTTATGGAATAATATCAATATATCATTTCTTATAAGCCTATTGGTGGAATTTTTTGGTTCAAAAATCTCTAAACCAGTAATTTTCTTCCAATATTCAAAAGGTACAAAATGTTATGGGATAAAAACTTGCCCATTTAGAGGAAAATCAAACCAAGTATGCATCTTGTTAAACCTAAACTCATCCCCCTTATGTCTAAATTTAAATTGTGTTTTTTTAGTATCAACATATTGCAAACTAACAAAAAATTCCAATGTCTAATCTCTCTTAACAAGTAATTTCAGATGAGCAAATGATTTCCATTTCATAAATTTCAAAAATTTACCAAACTTTTGAGCAAGTCTTAAGGTTTCTAATAGATCAAAATCAATATGTCACATACCAATAATTTCCTTTTTAGAGAAAAATTCAAATTTTTTACCCTTATCATTAGAAAATAATGGAAATGGGCATTTATATAAATGAGATAGAACTGTGGAACATGTTTCCTGTGAAGAGGTTGAAATGCCCTTCTCCTTCAGAAGAACCATCTTCTTCAGAAAAAACCATGGTGAAAGTGCAAAAAAATAACAAAAAATAATGAAAAAAATAAGGAGAAAACTGAAAATTTTAGGAAAGGAAGAAATAAGGGAGAAATTTTGAAAAGAGGGAAAAAGTGAAATTTGAAAAATAGAAAGAAGAAAATGAAGTTGAAAAGATGAAAATTCAAATTTGAATAGGGATTTAAACTAATGTAACGTTCAAATCCCTAAAAATTTTTGAAATTCGCCTTTCGTTGTGCTCACTATAGAAGCCTCAATCTGTGATAAAAGAAAAATCCCATGTTTGGTTGCGCTCGCAATATGTATCGTGCTCACGACAGAGAAAAAATTGAAAAAATGTAAAATGCGACAAGTGCCAACTATGCCAACTTACGAAAATATGGATAAAAATATAAACAAACTCTATGGAAAAAACACAAAAACATACACCTTATTACTAACAATAAAAACTAGATAAACACATAAAATTAAAGCAACATAACTTATAAATGGAAATGTAAATAAAAAGAATATCTATTTAGAATTCTAACCAGTTTCATCAACCAAACCAAGAGAGATACATGAAACCTCTCTCCCATGGAAAATATTTTTCAAATATACTTACACCGTTGTCCATTTGCTTTAAATAATTCACTTTTATTATTCCTTAATTCTAAGTTTCCATGATATAAAGCTTGAGTTACTTTAAATAGACCACTCCAATGAGATTTAAGTTTCCTGGGGAACAATTTTAACCTAGAATTATAAAGAAATACCTTGTCCCCTACCTTAAAACTTTTATGATGAATATGTGCATCATGCCACTTCTTAATTCTCTTTTTATATATTTTTGCATTTTCATAAGAACTAAGGCGTAACTCATCTAATTCATTCAATTGCAAACACCTCTTAGAGCCAGCTAATTGTAAATCAAAATTCAAAGCTTTAATTGCCCAATATGCCTTACGCTCTAACTCAACCGGCAAATGACAAGCTTTTCCACAGTCTAACCTATAAGGAGATATGCCAATAGAGATTTTAAATGTTATATGATATACCCATGATGCATCATTTAACTTATGTACCCAATTTTTCTTTGAATTAGAAATTGTCTTTTCAAGGATCCATTTCAATTCCCTATTAGACACTTATACTTGACCACTTATTTGTGGGTGATAAGGGGTAGCTACTCTATGATGAACTCTATACTTATTCAATAATAAAGTAAAAGAACGGTTAATAAAATGTGTTCCTCCATCATTAACAATTGCCCTTGGCACTCCAAATCTAGAAAATAATTTTTTCAAAAACTTAATTACCACTTTCGAGTCATTAGTTGGTGCTGCTACTACTTTCACCCATTTGGAAACATAATCTACTCCAACCAAAATGTAATTCTACCCAAACGAAGTAGGAAAGGGACCCATAAAGTCAATTCCCCAAAGGTTAAATATTTTTACTTCCAAAATATTTGATAACGGCATCTCATCCCTTTTCCAATGTTATCAACTCTTTGGCACCGATCACATTAAGCAATAAAAGAACGTGTATCTTGAAATAATGTAGGCCAATAAAAATCACATTCAAGCACACGAGTTGTAGTCTTAGTACTTTCATTATGACCTGAATACAAAGTTGCATGACAATGAGTTAAAATATTGACATGTTCTTCCTCACTTACACATCTTCGAATGACACCATCCCCACAGATGTTGAACAAGTATGGCTCCTCCCAAATGTAATGTTTAGCATCTAAAAAGAACTTTTTCTTTTATTGATAAGTCATATCTTATGGCAAATACGTATCGCAATAAAATGAGCAAAATCAGCAAACCAAAGAATATTTAAATGCCTTAACAATATCAAAGTTTCATCAGGAAAAGCTTCCTCGATCTCATCCAAATCCCTCATAGGACCTTGGTCATTCTCCAATCTTGATAAATGATCAACAACTAAATTTTCAGATCCCTTTTTATCTATTAATTCAATATCAAATTCTTGTAATTAAAAGATCCAACGAATAAGTCGAGGCTTTGTATCTTTTTTTGTAAACAAATATCTTAAAGCTGCATGGTCAGTATAGATAATAACTTTTGATCCCAACAAATAAGAATGAAACTTATTACCTGAAAAAACTAGAGCAAGCATTTCTTTTTCTGTTGTGATGTAATTTAATTCAGGACTAGATAATGTGTGACTCGTATAATCAATATGTGCAAGCGTTTATCCCTGCATTGATCGAATATACAACCAACTGCTAGGTCACTAGCTGTTAGTGTAAGCCCTAGCCCCAATGCATTGTAATAAAATGCTTTAATTAATAAAATGAGGCATTTGTTTTATCCATTGTATTCCTGTGCATATCAATTGATAGAACTATCCAAGAATATTATTTCGGTTTAAGTTATCATATGTGAGGCACATGGTTGTAAGACCTTGAAACAAATGAGACATCATTCTAAATATCCCTAGTCAGTCATTGTTATGAGAATAACAATGAATTAAGACTAGTATGCACTCTCTGATATTATGAGTTCTGTCTTACGGATCATTAGGATAAGAGTATCAATCAGAGATCATAGATACATGTTAAAGAACATGGTATCTGGATACGATCTGCTCATGAGAACACTACATGGTACAAGTCATAAGTGTTTCTCATATGCAAGTTTTGTATCGGAGTTCTTAGACCTGAAATCTCTATGAAACTCTTTATGAATTACTGTGTACTTTGACATACACCTAACGTGCTCGTAACAGAGTGACAAGTACGGGTATGATTGGGTATGCATTGATTCATGTTAGAGAGCATGAGAGAAGTGAAGGGATTACCCCTCTCAATAAGAGAGAAAATATCATCGGCCACTTGATCAGTGAACTGAGAAGTGTATGGCCATACCGAGATGAAATAATGAGTAATCATTATTTATCTGAGAGTTCAGTGTCACTGGAATATCAAAAAAGGAATTAATATATATAAGGATGAATAGTTCCATGCCTTATATTAATTCTGATATTTATGGGTAAGGGACTATGCAAAATTGCATTAGGTCACTAAATGCCATATGCATTTTCATTTAATTTGGAATGCTATAATATCTTGCTAGAGAATATATATAGCCTTTGAATTAATTCATTAATTCATTGCCAACATTAAATGGACCTATAGGATCGCACACAAAGCATTGGGCTTAAAATATTTAAATAAAGTATTGGGCATTAATTTGGTCTTTTAATTAAAGTCAAATTAATATGTGTAATGGGTTTTAAAATTGCTATTGGACCTTGGTCCATGAGAGAGAAAAATTCAGCCCACAAGGTTTAATTTCAATTAATTAATTATCTTATATTAATTAAGTTAATTGAGTATTAAAGCCTAAAAGAATTTAAATTAAATTAAATCATTTAAATAATAGATGAAGTGGCCGAAATTCCAAGATGGAAATCAAGGAATTTCGGCACATGCTCACTAGTTATATTAAGTGATTTTATTTAGTTAAATGTCTTGTGTTTTATTTCAAATTTGAATTTTAAATTCAAAGGAGTTTAAATCAATATATATTACTTATTTTTAGGAAGTGATTGAAGTTGAATTAATTATCTAGAGATAGTAAAATTCATATCAAACACTTGCCAAAAGATAAGGATATATATTAAAAGAAATAAAACCCTAGTGGAGACTAAGCATTTTGGCGTGAAACCCTAGTCCTTCTAGGTTTGGCGTGAACTCCTCTCTCTCTCTCTCTTAATTCTTTTGATCCAATTTTCACAAGGAGAAAGGATTGTTCCTCATTCTCTTGTGATCTTGGGTAGTAATAGCAACCTAAGAGAAGTACAAAATCAAATTTTATAGCTTCAAACCATATCCACTACACAATACCTTAAATGAGAGCTAGCAATCTCGATTTTAAGCCAACGGTGCAATTGTGTGTGTAAGAATAGAGGGAGTGGCGTAAAAGGCTGTTCCTTGACATTGGTGATCAAGATCTAAGGCGGACAAAGTCATCTTAGTTGCTGGTCATCACCAAATTCAAGATTTAAAAGGCATCAAAAGTTGTAAGTTTCAAAAATCCTAAAATTACATGTTTCGATTCTTGTTATGGAATTGTTTGGCATGTATGATCGTTTTTTGTCATTTTTTCGCTACATGATTGCCATGTTCATACCATGTCATATTCCATCAGTGGTATCAGAGCCTAAACATGCTTATTTTAGTGCTTTAGATGCATGAAAAATTAATTAAAAATCGTCATTATGAAAACATGCAAATCTGAAATTTTCTGTTTTGAGTTTTTTGCATTGTTTTGGTGTAAAAACGATTTTAATTGATTAGATATGTATTATAATTAATATGACATGTTAATATACTGTCCTAAGATGTTCTAGGAGCTGTTAATGGTCGGATTTAATTTATAATACCTTATGGTACATGTTAATATTAAAACTAGGTGCTAGTTGGCATGTTAATTGTTAGTTTAACAACTAGTTTTCAATATTAAATGTAAAAACGATTTTGGAATGTTTGTAAGTGATATTTAAAGATTAATTATCAGGTCTGGACATATTTTAAATTTGGTTTTAATTCTGGTCCATGACAATTTAATTGATTAATTTTAAAATCTCTTAAAACTATGACTAGTTTGTGTTTGTTACATGTTTAATCAACATTGTCTGTTTTGTTTTGATTAAAATGGTAAAAACACATTTAGATCAGATTGGTACAGAATATTAAATCAATATTTATGACCTTATTTAAATTATTAAATGACTCATAAAATTGATTTAAGTGTTTGTGCATTTTATGGCATTTCATAAGCATTAAACAACTAGTTTTTGTTGTTTGTTTGTTTTTACATGAATGCCGTGTACTATATATGTGTTCTCCATGATTTTATATTTTTAATTCATGTTAGCACATATTATATGTATTTTTAATGTTTATGGGCTATATGACATAAAATTAAAAATGAAAAAATTGAAAATTATACTAGAGTTGATTTATAGCACAAATCTAACTAGTTAGTGTTTTGGGCTTTTAAGAGAACTTATTCAATAAGAGGATTTAGTCCATTGGGCTTTGGCTTAGGCCCGTCATGGGGTCTTCTCTTAAAGATTCAAGTACACAATTTCCATTAATGGGGTTGGCTAAATCAATTAAAAATTGGACTTTATTTGATCCATGAATGTTATATATATTTATTTGCTAGATTGGTGTGATGAATGGATATGCATGGTGCATTCATGGTTCACTATTAGCTGATCCTAAACCTTATAGAAGGTTAATTGGTCAGTTACTTTATTGGAACTTCACTAGACCTAATATATCTTATAGAGTTCAACAACTCAGTCGATACATTCAAGCTTCATGCCATCTACATTGGGAGTATATTATGCATTTGCTTAGATATTTGAAGGACTCTACAGAAAAAGGGTTATTTTTCCCGCTAACAATCCGTTGCAGCTAACAACCTATTATGATGCTGACTGGGCATCTTGCAAAGACACTAGAAGGTCTCTCATAAGTTTTTGTATCTTCCTTGGCACTTTTATCATTTCTTGGAAGACCAAGAAACAATCTACGATGTATAGATCCTCTGCTGAAGCTGAATATAGAAGCATGGCTTTCACAGTTTGTGAGCTATTTTGGATTTCTTATATTCTTCAAGACTTTCATGTCCCTATCAATCTCTCTATTCCTTTTTGGAGTGACAATAAAGCTGTCATCCATATAAAAGCTAACTCGGTTTTTCATGCAAACACCTTGATATTGATTTTCACCTGGTGAGAGATCAATTCAAGTGTGGTTTCATCCATCCACAGCACATTCCTTCTTAGCAGCACGTGGCAGATTTGTTCACCAAAATTCTACCTCCAGCAGCTTTTTTTTCTCTCTTGTCCAAGTTGGGCATGGTTAATCTATCTTGCTCTAACTTGAGGTGGGATGATAAATTAGCTATTTTGTCTTTTTGTATATACCCTGTATATACCTTTTATTTATTGTTTCTATTATTTTTCCTTATTTCTGTTACTCCCTTTTATTTTACGTCAATGGTGTCATTCTTTTGTGTATGAGTATAATTATGTTATTCTCGCTGAGCTGTATAGGGAATTTTTCAGTTATTCTTTCTTGTATATAAGCTGTAACTTGTATTGCTCCTTTTGTGAGAATATAAAAAATATTTCTCATCTTCTTCTCTTGGATTTCTCTGCTAATTTGCAGTTTTTTTTTTTGTACAATTAATGAGTTAATTAGCAAAATTAATAATCATTTTAATATTGGTGATTTAGGTATGAAGTGACAATGTGGTGAGATGTATGAAATATATAATTACTCAATTATAATTTTTAATATTTAAATTATGGTATTTTGAATTTTATTATTTGATAATTATTAAATTTTATTATAGTTTTTTTATTTAAAATATATTTAATAGTATAAAAATTCAAAATTCAAAAATGTAAAACCAAATAAATCGAACCTATCAGTTCGGTTCTATTATTTTTTAAAAGAAATTAAACCTATTCGATTTGATTTTTTTTTTAATTATTCGGTTTAACGAATTTCAGTGTTTTCTTTACCCCTACTTATAGCGAGGAATTCCTGACTTTGATATTTCAATTGAACTTTATGTTCCGAGTTGTTAGAATTTTAATTAGGTAGATAAGTAGCAGAGCGTTCCCTTCACTTCATCTCTTTTCTGTTGTTGCTAATTGTTATGATAATTTGTCAATTGTCACATTACATTTCAGCAAAACGCAGAATTAGCTTTCCAACCGATTCTTCTCATCTCATGGAATTTTTGTTTAAATAAAATTTTATGCTCAGAATTTTTGAATTAGTTTTTGGGTGGACGGCTTCTATTTGTGAACCCAAGAAACGAATCTCTGATCTGCGTCCGAGCTGAGGGGCAAAGGAGACAAATTAAGTGCCAAAATTTAATGATTTTTGTCTGTTCTCAACCATTAAGTGAATGGTGAGTGAAATTCGAGTTTGAAACAAGTGTATGCCAAAGGGAACAGGGGAAGTTTCTTGATTGATTGGTTTTCGTATTGAGCGAGCCTCAGAAAATGGCGGTACAAGTAATGGGGTTAAGCGCTTGGTTTAAGAAGAAGATCCTGGATCCTCTCTACCAAATCCTCAGCAGGTTTCAGCTCTTTCATCTTTCTCTCTCTCTTTTTTTTTTTTTGATTGGTTTGTGCATTTCAGTGTTTGAGCATTTTGAAAGTTCAATTTTAAAATCACTAAATACAACAACGATAATAAGAAAATTGAACTCTATGAGGAGTCGTCTTTTGAGCTGTGGATACTGTAAAATATCTCAAGTATTTTCTTATGGGTTTTCGGCTGTTTCCAATTTAGTTTTCTATTCCTGGAAGAATCATAAAGCGAAAAAATTTATCGAGGATTTTTCTACCCATCATTCTTAGTCAAGTCTTGGGTCAAATTGCAGGCATATTCTATTGCTTATTCCATCACTTCCTGGAGAGGGGGTGGTTTCTAAGGCTGATTTTATTCTTTTGTGTTACGTAGGTAGATGCTTATTTTGATTTATTTTAGTCACTGTGCTTTTTTAGTATTTGCTGTTTTTGCTTTTTGTAGAGGTGCAGAGCCGAAGCAATTAGCGTTCTCTGCAGCTCTTGGAATTACTTTGGGAATATTTCCAATATGTGGTATGAAGTTCTGAAAGCACTCAGAAGTTTCATTTTGAATTTAATTGATTAGATGTCTAGAAATATCTGTTGGTTAGTTAGCACTACCTTTGCTCATCTTGATTGCAAAATGGAAATGCATTTTATTTGATTTCTTTATCTTTCATACTCATTTTTGGGTGGCAGGCTAATTTTTTGAACATCTTATTGAATAGTTTTGGAATCCTTGGAGCTCTACCTTTAAGATAGACGATATAGATGGAATTGTTCTATGCAATTGTCATGGTGGATGAGTAGGTCCAGGAGACCAAAATATTGGATTGTGGCAATAACTGCACCTGTAGATTGTGTTGAAATATTTCTTTTTTATGCATTTGATATCTGATGACATGCTAGTTTTATATTTCATGGCATTGTTGTGCAGTAATAACTCTTTCAATTTGCAATAAAAATTTTAGCCGTTAGGTTCCCTTTCAAGGACCTCTTCAACTCTATCTTATGTGTTTCATTTGTTTGGCATAAAATCTTTCAATTGATAATTGGCACTAGGTTGTCAAATCAATATTCTCAAAATTCTCAGTTAATCCTTTAATTTGCTAAACATGTGGTCTTCACAAGGCCTTGTGGTAGTAAAAACCCTGTTTTTATTTATACTAGATCCTTTCTTGAGAGCTATTTAATGTGATTGTACATGGTTTAGCAAAAACACGAAAACGATCAAGTGTAGCAGTGAGGCTAGTGTACCATGTGAAGGTGTAATCAGAAGGCATGGATACTTCCAAAAGGAAGATTGCCTTGCATTTGAGAAAGAGTGAAAATTTTGGGAAAAGTGGAATTCCAAATGCATCACTGACACGTTTCGGGCAGGATATTATCTTCTGGATTACCTCCTACACGTACATCCAAATTGGCCTTTCGCAGCAGTTACTGAAGTTTGTTGTGGTTCTCCATGCACTTGTCGGTTAGGAATCATTAATTGTTTCTGCTTTGAAATTTGATAAGTTTCTCTTTTACTTTTGTGTCACCTTTAATGGGAGAAATCTATGTTTCTCTCATGCATGTGACATGGGAACTAGCTTTGGCCTAATTAAGCTGCTCATATCTGGACATTTGGCTAATCTTCTGATTAAGCTTTCTTGCAGTAAAATTTTACATTGACCAGCGAAAGCATTCAGTGTCTTGGTGACTTTAGTGACTGGATCAATAAACTTAGCAAGCTGCTCTACACCCACCCTTTGAAAGAAAACAAAAAGTATTTATTGGCAGTGATTTTGTGGCTTTAAAGGTTCAAAATGACATAGATATAGGTCTAGGGTCTTTTCTGTGTCATTTTTCATTGAAAGCTAAGAACGAGGAAAGACCTCTATTTTTTTTTTTTGGGCATGGCTTAGGTGCAAGGTTTAAGGATTTTTGGCAGTGGATATCTGCTATAAATTGATTGTGGTATTGCGTCTTTGATAGTGCCATAATATGATATGTAGAAAAGTTCCATGTATGTTAGGATATTTCACTACTTGCAGGTTAAATAGTATAGCCTGTACAACCTAGGTTGTTTTTTATTTTTTTAATTTTTCATTTCATTTTATTTTTTGCATACTTCAAAGCAAGTTATAAAATGGCAGTCATTCTTTCTTTTACTATGTGTTATTTGTAGAAGTCTGCCAGCATGTGCTAACGTGAATTTGGATATCAAACAGTTGTAAATAGAAAGAGGCAGCTCGCCAAATATTTACTCATTAGTGAATATAGTAACACTTGCTTCCTACTCTTATCTTCTAGCTTGACTTCTGACTTTTATTGCTTTGGCCCCCTTTTACTCAGATTAATTCGCTTTCTTTCTTGCTGACACTGACTACTTTTCATTGGCTTGCTATCTGAATTATCCAGTTTCTCAATCTTGCCATTGTATATTCCATATGCTGTTCCTCTTTGTTGATTTATGCTGGCATATTTCTAAAATTCCCTCATAAAGTCCATTTGGCAAGTTGTTTGCAAAATTGGGATAGTGGTCATATGTACAGAATGGGTGAAATTCTTTTGCTAATAGTGAAGCGTGAAGGGGATGGTTAGAACAATGAAATGATTGAAAGTTGCCCCCTAAAATCCAGTTTTAGCATAATGTAGATAAAAAAATAGAGTATTAGGGAAAAAGGGATTAGTGGTGTGTTTTACAGTCATTATTTTTAAAGCAAAACTGTATAAAATTTAAGTATCCTGCAATTGGGAATAAGTAAATATTCTATGGCACGATTTGCATTGGTGACTGCCATAAGTCAATTACAATAAAAATTACATGCTACAGATGTTTGGTGATTGCTATAGGTCATTGATTGGCTCATAAGTCTTTGATTGACTTTCAGTTAATTGGTTGCATGGTTTGGTCAAAATTATAGAAAAAACATGCTGCTCTGCAATCTCTTGAGCTTTTGCTGTCAGTTTTCTAATATATCAAGAAGATAAGATGAAAGAAATCATTGATTTGAATTCTTTAATGAAATAATGTAGTCATTTTCAGGAGTTACTGTTTTGCTTTGTGGGATGGCTATTGCAATGCTCGGTTCTCTTTGTCATGCTCCAACTGTAATGTTAGCTAATTTTGTTGCAACTCCCATTGAGTTGAGGTATCTTCTGCATTCATGTTATTATTTTACATTTACTTTTATTCATGATAAATATGAGTTTCCAATGTATTTATTTATAATATTGATGTAATGTTCAAAAAATAAAGGCATAATAACAATAATATTAGGGCTTGATTGGTATCATTTCAAGATTTTTATTTAAAAAAATAAACTAATAATTATTCTTTTTTTAATATTTTTGAACAACCGTTCCTAAAACAGGATTAAAAGAAAGTGGAAGAGACAAATAGAAAAAAAAAAAAGGAAAGAAGGAAAAAAGTGAAAAAAAAGAATTTGTGAAACCATGTTTATGTCACTTCTTAAAAAGTAATTTATGTTTTTAAAAAAAATGTTTCATGATATGCGTAAAAGAAAAAAAAATAAAAGCTATTTTAACAAACATGTTTCAATTTTTTTTTTCAAAAAAAAAAAATAAAAACCCAAAAGCCCAAATAGTCAAATACTAAACATGCTTTTTTTTTAATTAAATTGGGGAATCAATCATGGACTTCTAATTTTACTATTTGATTGAAGGCTACAAAATTTGTTACAATTTAATCATGCACTCAATTTCAACTCTGTTTTACTCAAATTTTGATTTAAAAATGTTCACATTTGTTACAATCATCAATCAAATCTTCGGGAAAATTGAGAAGCTCAAATTCTACTTGACAAAATGTTAAAGTGGGGCCAAATGTGAAATTTTAAGGTATTGAAAACCGTATGACTGCTAAAACAGCACATTTTGAAAATATAAATTTGAATAAAAAATAAAAACCTTCACTTATTTATTTTCTATATAATTCCAAATCATTCATTGAATTAGTGAACATGATTATTGGACTTTAATAATTATTACTTGAACAAAAAAAAGTCATAAAAGTTGAAGGTGTGGTACCAAATTGATAGATTTAAATGTTTTTTATTGATTGGTTGTCTGATAATTTTTTGTCATTTTCCGAGGTTAGAGTTATATGATAGTGTCATTTTCACATTTCTTCAACTTGTTATATTTAGTACTGAAATGTTCAAGTTTGTTGGCCAAACTTGCTAGTTGGTTCTTATAATGCTGATGGAGCTTTGATGTTTTTTGATATGATGATAGTCTTAAATTTTTCTTTGTAAAATAATTTAACATCTCTGGCATTCCTAATCCATTTAACTGTCTCCTTGTTTTTCTTTCTAGTCTTGTAATACCCTTCTTGCGCTTTGGTGAAGTCATCACTGGCGGACCTCATTTTCCATTGACATCTGATGCTTTCAAGAAAGTTTTGACAGGGCAAGCATCACATGAAGTCTTATTAAGCATTGCCCATGCGGTAGGTAGCCAAGTGGTGGCTTTTAAATTCAATTCACTTGGTCTATCATATTAACATACTTCATATAAACTACTCCCTTCATCCCATAATAATAGGAACACTTCTATTTCCATATAGTTTAAGGGTGTGTTTGGTTGGTGGTATGGTTTGATTCTTTAATGTATTGTTTTATGTAAAACAATATTTTGAAGCATGATTCTTTTAATGGTGTTATATTCTATGATTTTAATCCATGATTTAAGAATTATAAATTTGTCTAATTTTGAAAATTACCAAATTGGTAATTTTCTATGATTTTCTGAATTTATTTTTATCATTCTAAACTTATAACTTTAATTTTTTACTATAATTAATTTTTATAACCTCCCATTTACCTAATAATATATTTTTATTTTGTATATATATTATTTATTTAATATTTTTTAATTTTTATATACTATCATACAATATTTTCAAATATTATATCGTTAAAATTATATTGTACCATATCGTACCATATCATACTGTATATTAATGAATCACAGACTACTACCATTCAAACAGACCCTAAGAAAAATGAGTTTTTATAGTTATAAGACATAATTTTGTAGGTAATTTATCAATTATACCCTTCATTTATATCATGCATAATTATTATTGTAAAAATAAAAATAATGACTATTATTAATGTATTAGTGTTGGAAATATAAATTGACACAAATAAAGTATATAGTAGAGATATAAGATTATGTGCTTTAAATATCATATTATTTTAAACTTTTTTTGGAAATAACATAAGGAATTGAATGCAAATTTGTTGATTATTGAAAAATTAAATAAGGGCACAATAACCAATTCATAAGTTAACAATAGGTTAAAACTAGTAAGTGACCTATATTTTCGGAAGGACCAAAAGGGAAAATGTTCCTATTATTATGGGACGGAGGGAGTTTTTTGTTTTTTTTCCTTCTCTTTTTGTTGATCAATTATTTCTGTCCTTCCCTCGCCTAAAACTCATAAGCAGAGCCCCAAAATTTGCTTTTCTACTATTGTTGTATTTAGTAAAAGATGCCGTAGAGACATTGAGTGGGCAAGATGTTATGAATTGTATTCCTTATTAATATGTTTTCAGCTGTGGACTGAGTGTGTCATAATTCTTCATGTTTCGATTAAGCTCGATATGATTCCCTTGATCTAAGTTTGAAGACTTGAAATTCATACATTGCGTTTGCATTTATGCTGCTCTAATAAGCTTGTGATCTTAGGCTGTTTATCCATTTTGCATTTGGTGTGGTTGCTGCTATAGAAGTCTAGGTATGAAGAGTTATTGGTTGTGTGTTTTGGTGGAACTTTGGGAATATAGTATACAGGAACAATGAAACTGACTATGCTAATTCTGTGTGTCTGATAACTGCTGAAGATTTCATCATAGAGTGGTCATTGCATTGGAGGATCAAGTTTAACAGTCTTGTTAACTGAATGGACCTGCATCTATTTCAATCTACAGTTTCTATTTGTATTCCCAAGTGCTGCAGCCTTATTATGTCAAATGCAATGTTGCATTTAGTTGAGTGACGTTGAAAAAGTTCTAAGCTTGAGAAATTTGTGAATGGAGCATGAATGAGTTTGCATTTTAGAAATGCAATATCGTTTTAAAATATATGATTGGGTTAATCATTCCACAATTTGTGGATGTATAGAATATAAATGTTTGAGTTATGCATAAGATTTTATGTTTTACTAAAACATGTAGTGGAAACTTTATTCAGGCAATGAGGAGGTTGCTTCATTGATTAACTGGATGAGGTTTCAGATGAATTGTCTTTTTAGAGTTTTTGTGTAGAGAGTGGAATTGAAGTCCATATAATGGACGTTGAGGTCCAATTGATTCAGAAACTTCAAAAAAGAATGACAAATAGATCTTTTAGAGTATGAAAAATAGCAGTCCTGGAAGCAAACTGTTTTTGTACCCAGGTTCTGCTTTTTGAAGGTCCTCAAATTTCTGTATTTTGGAAGTAGTAAACTGAACCCAATTCACTTATTATCTCTGATACTGAATCAGGCAAAGCACTGTAATATATTAAACCACCCGCCCTTCCTACTAGGTGAGGGGCTTATAAATTATCCAATATGGGCGTGTTTCTTTCACCCTACAAGTTACCGGTTCTCTCTCTCTTTCCATCACTGAGTTCTACGTCGAAACAAGGTTGCTGTAGCATAAAAATGAGGAATACAAGTCTCCATAAGTGCTCTAGCGGTTTAGCATGGCCTAAAATTCTTTAGAGGGATATATGACATCACTGCACTGAGTGTTCCATATTTCAAATGCACCTAAGAAAGATATTTTGATGTTTTGAGATTATCTTTCAGATGGCATCTTGTTGAGCATGCTGGTTAACAACAATGCAATTGTATTGCAGTTGATCGGTTGGCTTGTCGCAGCTCCCTTTATTTTGGCTGCCCTCTACATAATATTTTTGCCATGCTTCAAGTTCTTGGTGCGCAAGTTCAGCTCTGCTCCACTAAGCCCTAATAAATTACCCAAATCATTTTCAGAAGTCGGGCTTAAGGTAAGAGATGTTTGATTATCATTCAATAACCTGCCATTTGCTATGCTTAAAATCACTAATAAAGAAATTAACATAATGATACCATGTGTACATAAAACTTACTGAAATGTGGTTTGTATATAAGTCTTTTATGCGATGGGGCATCTTGTTATTTTATTTTATTTCTCTTTGTTTTTATGATTTACAATTCCTCAATTTTCTGGAAGGACTGTGATTCTAGTGCTTCTGTTTTGCTTTACTGTAATGTACTATACTGGAAAATCTGCATTCTTTTCATGGCAAATGAAATGTTGGTTCAATTTGGGTTGCGAGGTAGCTGAATTATTTACATGTTATTGTGGCAACGCAAGCATGTTAAAGAACCAACTCCATGCATTTCCCTAGACTATAAGCTTCCTGTTCCTCCACAATGTCTTCTCCAGAAACCAGGACATCTGGTGGATGCGGAGGACTTCAATTTTGCCAAGCACGAAATAATTCAACTATGTAATGTTGGATGTGATCTCTAGAGCTTCACCAAATAGTTACTTAGGTTTTGTTTGGATTATGGTTTGCAATGCGATGGTATGGGATGATATGGTTTGATGTGTTATTTAGGAATATGGACTCTTCATGACTATGGTTTTCCATGGTTAACCCATTATTTCATTTTGTTTCCGAATTTTTGAACCACCGAACTAGTAGTTTTACATTGTTATATATATTGTTTTCTCCTAGCACCTTCGTTTAATTTTGATAACTCCCTTTATATTCTAATATATTCCTAATTTTTTATCTTTTTTTTTCCAAAATATTATTTATATTTTTCAGTTTGTCCTCCATTTAAAATTTATTAAAACATATATCAAACACACCATTTTCCCAAATATACTAGCAAGTGAAACTATATCGCACGGCACCATACCAAAGTGTTAATGAGCAACATGCCATCGTTTTCATTGCTTTTGATGCCAAAATCACCACCACCTTCACCAGGACTCGCCAATAGTGCCTAATTTTTGTTAGATGCTAACTCATACGGAAGTCCATTTTGTTCTTTATAGGGCGAAGTGATGCTATGAAATCGTCTTCTTTTTTTTTTTTTCAAGGTGTATATGAGGGCCGGACGCTAAGGGATAGTGCTAGGCTCCTCAAAAACTTTTTGATATTTAACAATTTTTACAAAATTTATTATTATTATTATTATTATTATTATTTAAAAAAATGGGGCTCCAAAAAGTCTAGGAATCCATGTATATTATATTTTGGCCTTTTTTCGCTTAATTCGTCTGTCCCTGGACGTGTTTGTATCCTAATAATGTTGGATGGACAGCTCAAGATAAGAAAGAAAGGGGGAAAAAAAAAGGCAACAAGTACTGATTGAAAAAAAAAAAAACTTATGCAAACGTAATGTGCTTTTTCTTTGAGAATCCATACAAAAATGTAATTTAATTAATTATAGTATGGTTTATATTTTAAGGCTTAAGATGTTGACATGTGATGTAGATTGGTCTAAGAGAAAAAAATATTTATATATATATATAAATGTAGAGGAAGAAATGGTATAAATGGCTGTTGCCTAGCAAAAGGATTACACGTTTGGACAACTGATTTTCATTACAATTTATTTATTTATTTTATTACCATAAGAAATTGATTAAGAGGAATATTCTAACAAAATACCTCCCGGGCAGACTAGTTTTTTTTTTTAATATTCTAACAAATGCCTTTCATATATACGTTGCAGTTTAACGAGGCATGTATTTTTTTATCAACCGTTTGCATCGATGAATTAAACACTATTTGTATTCACATACGCATGGTTACATCCACAAGTTAAAGTGTTTATCTAATTTATAATTGATTTTATTCAAAATTTAATTATAATATGTATGTCATGTATCATTTTTGTATGTATTATTTTTTAATGAGTTGAATATCGGTTATTAAGGTCCGCAAATGGAGTTCGTATATTTAACAAATTGTTAATTTTTTAAAAGTTCGTGTATAACATTATACCAAAATAAAATAGAGGATTAAATTAATAAATAAATTGGTGGGCAGGAAGAATGGGATAATAAAGCCTGGTAATGTCATTAGTCAAAATTTTAAATTTGATGAGAAATATATTAAATAAAGAGGTTATATTGCACCATGTCTCAAAATTTTTTACAGCTATGATCGATCACTGAAGTTTACCATTAGTTAAGAGTCGAACTTAAAATTTTTTATATTATAAAAATAACTTAATTTTCTTTTGTTTTTTTCAACTGAAATCTGCTACAAAAATTTGAAATTATTTCAAAACAAAAAATGCCAAGGAACTGAAAGGGTAAAACATAGATGCAAGTAGATCTAGGCATAAAATCGGTATCTATATGGTCCGCCCAGCCCGCTCGATCTAGCCCTAACCTAATAAAAAAGAGGAAATTACACGGATTATCACTTTTTTAACTATAATTTTTAAAAATACAACCATCTCTTAAAATATTTAAACTTACCCTTTTTTAAATTTTCTGTTTTTAAAAATACCGCTTTTTGTTTTTTTCTTTTAATCCTTGTACAGAACTTTGATTTTCCTTTTACCAACCGTTTCATCTTCTCATGCTCTTCCCTTTTGGCTTTTCCAGTGTCTTTTTCTCAACGATGGTTGATATCTTCATCTTACTCTTCTAAAACGACATCTTTTCGACTCAGCTTTTTTCACCAATTTTACTGAATCAGCCGTGAAGCATGATACAGGTAAAACTTTCTGTGGAAGATCCAGACCATGTTTTGATTTCACCGAACGGAAAAATCGCCACTGGCTTTTACTTTGC
Source organism: Excoecaria agallocha (assembly GCA_037975025.1). Classification (NCBI taxonomy): domain Eukaryota; kingdom Viridiplantae; phylum Streptophyta; class Magnoliopsida; order Malpighiales; family Euphorbiaceae; genus Excoecaria; species Excoecaria agallocha. The sequence goes on from CM075820.1 coordinate 9,643,241, forward strand.
TGGGAAAAATAATGCTTATTGGTTTGCCATATGGTACAATGATCCTTCATGCGTCACCAAATGGAAGATGCTCAAAACTCTCCCTTCTCAGAACTGGTAACCTTATCATCACCGATGCAAGTGGTCAGCCACCAGTTTGGGCTACCGATACTGTGTCGTCTTTATCTCAATTGGACCTAAAAGACAGCAGCAATCTTGTTTTGCATAACACTACTCAAGGCATTTTGTGGCAAAGTTTTGATTCACCCAACCTTGCTTCCTCTACAACTTTTCAATAGGGACACACAGCTTGTTTCTTCCAGAAGTTGAAGTAACTTTTTGACAAGGTTTTACAAGTTCTATTTAGACAACGACAATGTTCTTGTAGATTATATTAGCTGGTTTATTAATTACTTAGTTTTTCAGTTAGTTTTATGTACTCTGTTCATCCCTGTTTTTCCAGCATTTCTTCTTGTATTCACTTCACGTGTTTCTTGTGTTGCTTACGTGTCTTTTCTGTTAGAGAGGCGGTTATTTGTTTTATTCTTTTATAAATACAATCTTATATTCATTCAATAAGAAGATGATATAATTGAAATATTTCTTTCTTCTTTCAAGCTCTGTTAACAGAGCTTTTCTTCAGTTCTCCGTCTTCTCTACGATGGTCCTGAGATCTCAAGTGTTTTCTGGCCGGACCCTAGGTCTTTACCCTGGGAAGAGCAAAGGTCTACTTACAACAGTAGCAAATTATGGTGCTTGATTCCTTGGGTAATTTTTTATCTACTGATAATTTCGGTTTTTTCGCTGTTGATTATGGACAGAGTTTGCAAAGAAGATTGAAGGCTGATTTTGATGGTAATCTTCGGTTGTACAGTCGTGAAGAAGGAAAGGAATCTTGGGTTGTTTCATGGTAACTCACTTCTCAGCCCTGCACTGTTCATGAAATTTGTGGACCCAATAGTGTTTGCACTTATGATGTAGAGTCTGGTCGAAGATGTTCTTGCATTCCAGGGTTTAAGATGGTCAACGACACAGACTGGTATAGATCTCGAGAATATCTGATGGGCAATTAAAAAGCAAATCTAATTACTAAAGATTTTATTAGATAGCCAACACGTATATATCACTTTTGAGTTCAGTCCTTTTAACAATTATAATTCTGCTGTATGCCTATTCTATAAAAAGAAAAATATATTCCATTTTAGAAAGATACAGCAAAAAATAGTTGTTATTATTCTCTCAAAAAATAGCTGTAATTAATTTAAAGAATCTTCAATAACAGCTCGACACATGTACTTTCTTTATACTTATTAATTAATATATACATATAGGTAGCAAGTATGAGGCCAATAATCTTCTACCCTTTTGGATTGTCTTTTATCAATTTATAAGCTGGGCAATGATTTACGCACTAGATTATATTATATTTGCTGTTTTAGCTTCCTAGAAACAGACTAAAGGGAATGGTGCTCAGGTTCACAATGGAATCTCAATTCCTTTAACTTTGTTGGTTCATTGTTAGTATAATTTTTCAAGTTATAATTGGATCATTAAAAAGTGCAGTATATATAGATCGCATGAAAGTGAATTCAAATTTAATTGAAGGGTACGAAAATAGTAAATTTGGCTAATACCACTCATTTAAGTTATTTAAAGAGATAAAATACTGATTAAAACATACATTGAAAAAATAAAAGAATTTATATGAATTTCCTTTATTTTTAATTTTGGTTTAAAAAAATGGTTACATTTTCTATTATGCTATAAAAAAATATAAAGGAAATTACTTGATTTATCATTTTTTTTAATTTTAGATTTAAAGAATGCCATAATTTTTTTTACGAAATTTTATCCATATATTTTTTTTATAAAGAAGAAAAGAAACGGCATGTTACAAATAAAAAAATATTGGAGTCTAGAATTTGAGATTGACGATCTAGATGCTGGTATACCAAAATCCAGAATTGAGATTGACAATCTGGATTTTGGTATACCAGGTATACCAGCGGTATACCAAAATTCAGAATTGAGATTGGCAATCTGAATTTTGGTATACCAGCGGTATACCAATATCCAGAATTGAGATTGACAATCTGGATTTTGGTATACCTCTGGTATACCTGGTATACCAGTGGTATACCAAAATCCAGAATTGAGATTGGCAATCTGGATTTTGGTATACCAGCGATATACCAATATCCAGAATTGAGATTGGCAATCTGGATTTTGGTATACCAGCAGTATACCAAAATTTAGAATTGAGATTGGCAGTCTGCATTCTAAGGTATACCACAATACATTGGTAGCCTTATGACACTCGTTTCATGATTTCAGCGAACTAGTAACGATTCATCATATAAAGAAGAAAGTTACCAAAACTACTTTTGTGTTTGAAAGCTAAAAATTATTAGTCCTAATTCTTGAATAGAAAAATACAAGAGTGATGATATATAAACTATCATTAGATACAACCTCCTGGTTGAGAATCTTTCTTGAACATTGATATTAGCAGGATGTTCCATTTATTTTGGAACTCGGTAAATTTGAAGGCCAGGTTGCTTTTTTCTTACTTTTGTTTCCCCTTTTTCTCTTTTTCGACTAGAGATTTCAAAGGCGCACTTTCCTTCCCAATTCTTGATAGTGTACCCCCCAGGGAGGCCACTTACACATGGAATTTTGCATAATTATTAAGGTTTTTTGTATATTGGTCAGTATACCTGGTATACCAGCCATATACCAAAATGTGTAAGTTATAAATGTAATAAAAATTGGTTGTTTCTAACCTTTCTCAATCTCTGTAAGATCTAAAGGATACGCTGTGAGATCCGTGTCCCTCTTCTTCAATTCCAAGTAAAATTTCATGCTATTATCATCTTCTACTTCTAATGGAAAATCTTTGACAAAATACTTTATATTGATATGAACTATTTCTGTAGTGATTTTTAATTGATCTGATACTATCCCAACAAAAGTTTCATAGCTACAATCATTTGTTATTAGTACTCCTTTCCTTCAAATCCTTCGAATTTGTTGTCACTTGTCCATTTTCCTTTATACTTAATCAAAACAGGAATATTATCCATATCTGCATTAAAAAAGTGTCAAAATACAATATCAATAAAGACATTTTGTGAAACTGTACGAATGCCTTACAAGTAGTTAAGAAATTTCATGGCTAAGAAATAAAGACAACATTATAATTCAGGTACTGAAGCTTTGGCAATGAGGTTATAAAACAAAGTTCGATCATTTTGGAAAAAACATGCAACAAATCATCAAGTTTCAAAAGCAAAATAAGAGGTTTTATTCCATTTAGCTTAGTTCATATAAGTCTAGTTTGCAATTCCTGTTAATGGATCAGTTAGTAAATATTTATGAAGGTGCCGAAATTAAGACAAGCATATATATGGAAATATTTATGAAGCTATTTTTTAATGCTAAGAATCAGTCTAGTTTGTAATAATTTTTTATTATTACAAGTGATTTCATGCATTAGACACAACAGGGATGCAGAGAAGGAGCCAGAGGACAGGGTAATGAGAAATGGAGGCTTATTATTGGAGTAATTATTTGCATTCACCAATGGCCTATGTCATTATACTCATTCATTCTCTCTCAACAACCTTAACACTGAAACAAATAACTATGCATAATTATGTATTCTCGTCCAACTCACCCTTTAAGAACTTATATATGTACATGTACTGTATATGAGAATTGGAGGCACTTCTTCACTCATTATGCACAATTTTATATAGCACTCACTATAGTTGGACGAGAGGATAAAATTAGAAGGAGTTAATTAATTTTGTTATGAATTTTTATAAAATAAGAACGAGAACGGAACAAAAATGTTTAAAATATCATAGAAGAGTAGAATTAGTTTATCAAGGACAATATATTTATTAGGAGTAGATTATTTTATAGAACATTTTCTCATAAAAAAAATTCATATTGGCATTTTGTCAAACACTTTGTATACAAAAATTAAGAAACCAAATTCTACATCGGCAAATTAACAAATTAACGATACAAGAAGAAATAAATAACAACAATTCAACAAACTGATTTGAACAACCGGTTATGCCTAAGAAATCACCCTCAAATACAACATCCAACTTTCAAATACAACTCAAATTTGATTTTTGGATTAATGTTTAAAATTTCACGTTTGAGAAACAAAAAACAGAACTAATTTTCAAGAAAAACGGTAGAGGAGGAGACTCACCTTCAAAATCTTATTCAACTAAAAATGCAGAGTAGGAATTAAGAAAAAGGAAGCTTCAAAATCTTCATCTAACAGCAGAAAGAAGAATACAAGAAGAAGAAAACGAAAGAAGAACGAAAGAAGTGGAATGGCGAAAGAAGAAGAAAGAAAGAAAGGAGAGTTTGTGTGACTCAAAAAGTGGTATTTTTAAAAATAGAAATTTTAAAAAAGGTAATGTTGAAAAGGAAAAGGAGGTGGAGGTATTTTTAATAATGAGTGCTGTTTTTTTGGTAGTTTTGTAAAACTCCCAATAAAAAACCTATTTGTTGGTGGGCGAGTTTGGGCTTTGCAAATAAACCACAAGCTTGGGTTGGCCCATAACAGAGTGGCCTAAGTTTATATTTTTTTTTATAGTTATTTCATTAATTAAACTATTTAAAAATATATAAAAAATAAAATTTTTAAGAAATATCAAATTTTATACATTTAACGATATATTAAATCATTTTTGCAGGATATTTTTTATAATTTTGTATAATACAATATATATTTTATATATAAAATTATATTTTAATTTAAATTTTTTTATAAGGGGCTTGCCCATGCTTGCTTGAGCCTAGAGCACATTAGCCCTGCTTTTTGTCCATTCGGGCTGGATTGAGAAATTTTTTTCAAAACCCAGTTGGGCCCAGCTCATACTTGACCCACCCTGACCCAGGCCTAATTCTATGTGCGAGTAATATCAGTTTAAAATGCAAAAATGAATGAGCATCTGATCCAAAGCGAAGCGTTGAGAAGTTTAAATCGGTGTAAAATTGAAAAAAGAAAAAATCAAGTCAAATTCAATAAATTAGGAAAGCATGAGTATTAATATTAGTGTTTAAATTTTTCTATTTAAATATGATTTTGTGATTTTATTTTTTTTAATGCAAATTAAACTTCGTTAGATAATATAAAAAATACATTTATAACATAGAAATAAAATTTTTAAATACAAATTATACACAAAACTAATAAGTTACGTAGTGAAAAAACTCTTTGAACTTCTGTGATAAAAATAGTAGATAATCATAACAAGCCGCAAACAATTTATGAGGACCACTCAACAAAATATTTGGTCATCAAAAGAATACATTTAAATTTGCATTAAATATTTAGAAAAATAGCATTTAAGATTAGATTTACTAGTGTACCTAGGCATCTTGATCTCCTTGAATCTGCTTAAAAGCTTAGCTTCTCGAATCTCCTTGAGAGATTGTGTTTCCATTGAATATTGATTTCTTCAAGGGTCTAAGCTTAAATTTCTTGCCTTGCTGCACAAATCATTTTTCATTCCTGTCAGTCATAAGATCATTAACTTCTTTTTTTTCCCTTTTGGTAAGTCTCCTCTTAGGGGTGTACATATATCCCAAATCATCTCCTAAGGTGACCAAGGGTGATAAGGATCGTCTTAAAGTGTAAGTTGTGCATAGAGGCTTGACTTTTACTTGATAAGGATACTTTCTCCTTCCCCTTGCTTTTTTATCATTAGCCTCGTGCACATTAAATTGTGTGCCTGACCTATTCCTTTCATTTTGCTCCCTAATCTTTACTCCATTTTTCTTGTATTTTTGTATATCTCTTTTTGCACTTTGAACCTCACACTCCCTCATTGAAGTTTGGGTTTGTTTGCCTTTTTGAATAGATTGTATGATACTCCTGTTAAAATCTCCAAGGATTGCTTTCAAATCTTTCACTGTTATGGGAGTAAAATATGGCTGATCTATGAACTTGTCGTTAAATATTGTCAAGAGGTTATCATGAATAGGGGATCAGAGGATTCCTATCTAAATCCTCTCTTCTTAGGATAGAATTGGGTCTTCTATGATCATTATATTGATGATTGTCAGCTCTAGTTTTAGTGTGTTTCGATTATATTTGTGAATCTTCCATTTCCTTTCAATAAAAAACACTAAATGATATTTCTAAAAATATCTAAAGAAAAAGACTAGTTGGAAGAATGGCGAGCCAATTGAATCAGCTTGCTCAATGAGAGTTGTAAGACTAGCTTGATCTGACTAGGCATAAGCTTTTCGATACTTAACTCAGTAAGGCTTTTAGAAAGAGAATATCTCAATAGATCAATACTTGGAGCCATCGTGGTTTTAGCTATCTATAGTGCAAATATTGGGGCTTAATATTGAGGAACTTGGATGCTTAAAAGTAGCCTGACAAAATGGATAGCTGAGCAAGATAGACAAAGCATCTTGTGTCAGGAGATGGGACAAGATGAGACTCTGTCATATTAACCATATGCATCTACTGACTTGATATTTTGATGGCACAGTAGTTTGATCAAACTATCCATAATGGTGGTCGAATGAAATTAAGCTTAGGTTGGTTGGAGTAGGGCCACAAGTCCTATTTGGGCCTCGGGCCGATTGGTTGGCTCTGGCGCAGGTGATAATGAATATTATTAAGAACCAACAAATTTTATCTAGAAGCAAAAGCATCAAAACTTAAACTTAATCATTAAAAATTTTTTTTGATAGATGATACTAATTATATCCCTAAACTATGAGGCTTTAATTTAAATTTCAATTATATTACTTCAATTAACATTGAAAATTTAACTAAGATCAATTGGTAAATAGGTTTATTATCTATTCTTATTGATCAAAAATTCAATTATGAAAGTTGTTAAGATTCAATTGCACAAATATAAATTAGTACAATAATCGAGAACAAATGTATTTACCTTTTGTAGTGCAAAATTCGTTGAGAAAAGTGAAAGCACGGGATTTCTTATTTTTATGTCACTGGCTAGGTTTTTAAGCACAAGCAGTTATATCAAGAAAAAGACAATGAATCCACAGTCTAAAAGTGTAACACCCATAACAACCAAACCTAACGGAATAGTACGGTAAGCCAAAATTTTTTTTTTGCTTTTTTTGTCCATTCCTATAACTTTAAGTCATATTGCCGTAGACCTAAAACTATCCAATATTACTATTTATTTTATAAAAATTCGGCAATATAATGGCTATAAATCCAACTAGCCCATTGAAATACAGACAATTTTCACTACAAGAAAATGTTAAAATAGCAACGGAATAATTTCCGTTGCTAATTTAGCAACGAAATTAGAATTTCGTTGCTAAAATTCGTTAATTTTTTTTTATTTAGCAACGGAAATAAAAATGTTATTTTTCGTTGCTAAATATGGAGGGAAGTTTTAGCGTCAAAATATAGCAACGAAAACCCATTCCGTTGCTAAAATAGCAATGGAAATAGATACGGTTGCTATTTTAGGAACATGTAAAATTTTTATTTACAAAAATAGCAACGGAAATTGAATTTCGTTGCTAAAATAGCAATGAAATAGATATTCCGTTGCTATTTTAGCAAAGGAAGATGTTTCGGTTGCTATTTAGGGAAATGAAAATTTTCACTTGGGAAAATAGCAACGAAATTGAAATTTAGTTGCTAAAATTGCAACGAAATAGTTATTATGTTGCTATTTTAGCAACGGAAGATGTTTCGGTTGCTATTTAAGGGACATAAAAATTTTCACTTTGGAAAATAGCAACAAAATAGTAATTTCGCTGCTAAAATAGCAACGGAAGATGTTTCGGTTGCTATTTAGGAGACATGAAAATTTTCATCAAGTTTGTCTTTATAAGGAAAAAAAAGGGACTATTAAAGGAAATATAAAAAGAGAATAAGAGACAAAAAAAAAAAGAAAAAGAAAGGGGGAGAGAGGCGGAGAACAAGGGAGACCAAAATCCCCACCTTTAGCCAACCAACGGCGCTACGCTGGTTGCACCATCACCGACGATTCTTAATTCCTCCATGTGCTGTCCCTCCATTCACCGGCTTTAGATCGCAAGTTTTGTTCTTCAAACTACCATCCGCCTTCTCTCTCTTTGCCGCATGCTTCTTCTCCTCCCTCAGGCCACTTGCGACAGCAACCAGCCAGAAGTACGACACCGGCGAGTCCCCAAGGATGAGGCATTCATCTCAATGTCCTCCTTCCGTTCTTAATCACCAGTGATGAGCATATCGGAGAAAGGAGAAGCTGGTGGTTCTTGAGTAGATCCCGATTAAGCGGTGGTGCGTTAGAGCGCATGACCACTGTCGTTGGACTTCTCAACGTTGGCTACCTTCAGGTGTCCTTGGTTTCACTCCGACAAGGCTTCGACGAGGCTCCGGTGAAGGTCTTGAGGTATTTCTTTAAAGAAAAACTTTTTTTATGATTTAATATTTAAGTTCCTTGCTCTTATATGTGATGATGACATAATACTGATTTTGGATATATTTGTATTAAGAGTATTAAAGTTATGAAGTAATGAAAAGAAGTCAGAAATAAAATTAAAATTAGTGTTTTTAATGGTTGCAGGGCTTTCTTAGGAAGTGTAAGTGACTTCTGTGCTCATCATGCAAAATGTCCGATCCTTGTTGTAAAGCCACCAAAGGAGCAAACCCAAAAACACTAGGTTAAGGCTCTGTTTAAATTAACGGTCCATTCAATTCAACTTTGGTAAAACTATATAAAGTTGTTGTTATTTACTTATATAATTAATGGACATATTTTTTAATTTAAGATAAATTTTTATTATTTAGGTTATAGGGCTTTTTTCTTTAGCTGTTTTCAATCTTTTAAAGTTATATATATATATGAAATTTATCTTTGTTTTATTGAATTTGACCCAAATCTGTCTTGATTTGTTTTTTTTCAGGTCTACAGTTGTGAGATTTCAGCTAATGTCTTCGTGATCCTGTTTCCAGCTCCCTTCTTCATCTTAATCTCTCAGCAACTCTCTCTCATGCTTTAATTCCAGGTATATACACTTCTTTTCCTTAAATTTTGTTTTTAAGTCATAATAGCTATTTTAGTAATGATTAATGTCTAAATCAGTGTCAAAAGTGCTAGAATGTATTTGGCATCTTGGTGACCTTGATTTAAATTTCCATCCACTTTTTTTTTCTCTGTGTGATGCAGAACAACTTAATTCTTTTTCGCTTCTAGAAATTCCAGATTCTTTATAAGAATTAAGGAATACTCCCATTTATTCTGAGTTCTGCTTGTTCTTGGAAATACAGCGCATTATGGCCACTGTTTTGCATGCATTTAATATGTGGAATAAGTCTGTTTTTTTCCTGAATCCTCCTTAAATATTTGGCTGCTCTCAGGATGTGTCTAATTGGAGGAAAAGAAGTTCATAATGCAATTGTTAGCAACATACAAGATCTGGCTGCAGCCTTTGCTAGCTATGAAGATGAAGTGCTGGTAAAGACATAAGAATGTTGCTCAGATTATGCAAATTATTCCAGAAAGTATTGATAACCTGCTGATGGTTAATTGTGTAATTCAAGATTTTGCTTTAAGAAGTAGAATTCTATGCTATCTTATGCTTTGCAGATTCAATCTGTCATCACCAGATTTTTCTTACAAGGCACTTTAAATATTTTATGCCTGCTGCTGTTTTATTGATTTGTAGATAGGTTGTTATTTCTTTTAATGATTTTATATGGTGTTAGATTTATTTATTTACAAGGCACTTTAAATATTTTACAGGGCTTTAATATTTGTGGTTCCCAGAAAAGTTAGAAAACTGCTTGATCAATTTTATTATTTATCATCTTGATAATTAATTTACATTTTTGGCATTTAGCTCAGATGTTTCTCTGCCTATATGCGCAAACATCAATTCTTTACATTCAGTTGTCTCATTTGTCATCATAAAAATTGACAGGAAAATGCAGAGAATCCACGAAATCCCGTTGAATTAAAGTCCAAACAATTAAAAGATCAACCTAAACCTGCTGCTCATCGGGTAGGATAGCTGTTTGTCAATTTATCTATCCATTTAAATGTGCTCTTTTATTGGTGTATGGATTTTTTGTGACTATCTGTCTCAACCATATTTTTACAATATACTTTTCTTTCATTTTACTACATCTTTAACTTTTTCAATCACTACCTCAGGGTTTCTTGGCTCGTGCTAAAGGGATACCTGCTTTAGAGTTATATAGGCTTGCTCAAAAGAAGAACCGAAAACTTGTATTATGTGGACATTCACTTGGTGGAGCAGTAAGTCTAATTATCATCCCTCCTTAAGCTTACTGAAGGCTTGAGTTTGGACTATTGTAGTTCTTATGTTTCTTCTTTTCACCAGGTAGCTGCATTAGCTACTCTTGCCATTCTGAGGGTTATTGCTGCATCCTCTCCATCAAAAGAAAATGAAAAGATTCAGGTTAAATGCATAACATTTTCCCAGCCACCAGTTGGGAATGCTGCGTTAAGAGAGTATGTCTTGTTATGTCCATTTTTTCCTATATATTTTGTTTTGATGTATTAAAAGTCTGACAAAATTAATTTTAAAATTACTGCAGATGTTTCCTGAGAAGTTTGTAATGGATTTTGGTGATAAATTTTCTGATGAAGTAATCTTAGTTGCTCCAAATGGTCATGTGAGCAAATTGGGATTAAAAAGATCACAGAAGGCTATTTCTTTGAAAGAAATTGGACTGAGTTTGCTAAGTATTACAATTTGGTTGCTGGACACTTCATGGTGTCAATAGAAATACAAAACTATTTGATTGTCATAGCTTTTGTAACTGTGGCATTGACATACTTCCACCTCGCTGCTGAAGATCATGAATGGTGGTGGAGGTACATAAAAAATTCTATTTTTTTATTTCTTTTGTTGGCTTTTTGCATCACAATTAATATGTTTAGCATTTGATCAGTGATATGTTTTTGTTTTTCCTGGTGCTAGTATGGCTGACTTACTGCTATTTGTTGAAGAAAATGTTGTTTTTCTTGCATTTGGTACTTATCGCGGTTCAATTCTGAAATATTGACTTACATTATTGGTTTTGTTAGTTAATAAGTTTTAGAGTATAAATGGATCTTATATTATTTTGGAGATATGCTGATCATGAAGATTTATGTCAACAACTATGATAAACTAGTTTGTATGAGCCAGATTTCTCTCTTTATGGAGCTATGCCTAAGTTTCATGTGTATTTCTATTGGAAATTTTGTAATAAAAGTAAATGGTGCCTTTCCTTTGTGGTGACCACTTATATGTAATTAGAATTTTTTATGATTTATATTTACTCCAGATGTTGATTTCTTGAGTTGTTTATTGGATTTGCTACAACTAGTTTGTACATGACATAATCTAATAATTTAGTGACGGAATAGTGACGAAAATTTCGTCGCAATATTTTTTTAAAATATTGCCCGAATTTAGCAACGGAAAATTTAATTCGGTTGCTATTTTCTCTATTCGGTTGGTAAAAATAGCAACGAAAAATCTAATTCCGTTGGTAAAAATAGCAACCATCAAAATTGCAACCGAATGTTTCGTTACTAATGAAATTCAACAAATTTGGTTGCTAATTTTCGTTGCTATTTCTTAATTTTCTTGTAGTGTTTCACAGCCTCTCAGAGGCACAACAAATCAATAAACACAATTATGTAATCTGTTCTATATATCTTTATATCCAAAATATTCATTCACGTCTATCTCATAATTAAGTCAATATTCACATACAACCTTAAACATTCATAGTAAACATCTTTTTACTAAAATATCCATCATTTATACATTTATATACATGCCAAAAAGAATCCAAAATATACATGTCCTACACAAAACTTCTTTTCCCCTTATGTACTACTGCTCATGCTTCTCGGTACCTGCACGTAGTGAATTTTATGTGCTGAGCATTAAATATATCCAGTGGTGACTAACAATCATACTATTTTCTTTTACCAATATTCCACTTACAACAATTAAATTAATAAACTCTTAATACAAATTCAAACAAGCAAATTTTACTCATTTTCGTTTCAAAGATGATTTTATTCTATTATTAGCAATTCTTTTTACTTAATACCTAATCTTTAATGAATTTTCAATTTAGTCCCTAATATTTCATTTATTTCCATAATTGCCCTTTTTATTCAATATTTATAAAATTGCCTTTATATTCATTTATTTTCATTCTTATCCCATACTTTTACCCACAATTTACCAATTACTCTTTATTTTACCATTTTCATGTAAAATTATACTTTTAGTCCTTATATCATATAAAACTTCATTTTTTTCATTGTTGGGATGCTAAATTACCATTTTATCCTTTGTAGTAATTTCTTAACCATATTTACTCATTAAATACTAGCTTTGATAAAATTACCGTTTTGCCCCTAAACTTTTTATTTTCTTTCAATTAGGTCATTTTTTCACCTTAAACTCCATTTTTAGCTTTTTTTCACACTTTTAACTTATTCTTATTATAATGCCCCTAGTACAATCCCGACAGAAACTCTCAGACTAGATATATAAAATGTGAACCCCATAGGGCCACAACCAAACTGAAAAATGACCCCGAAGAATCATTTCTCACAGAACAGACAAATGCCATGGAGATCAGTGATCCTACCATAGCAAAGTAAGTCGCTACGACTTGTACCGCGACACAGATATCCTTATAGTCAGCTAATTATATCTCGAACTAGATTTTACTGCCAGACTATTTCTAAGGGCATAATTTCAATAAATTCAATTCATTATTCAATTATTTTTTCATACTTTCCATTACTCTTTTCATTTAATTCATTTTTCAATCAAACTTTTCAACATTTTTACACAATCTGTGAATTATTTCACCATTTTCTAATCAAATTATGCAACTCACATTAATTCAACATTTTCATCTTATATATAACCAAAATTTCATCTTAAAATATTCAAATAATTTCTATAAGTTCTATAAAAATTCATAGACATGTTATTTTATCTCTACTATTATTTTAAGGCTTAATTTCATCAAAATACATAAAATAACCACTAATTCCTCTTAGGAATCCATTCAGCCATCAAAGGAATTCCCTCATTTAATTATCTAAAATTTTAATTAAGCATTCCACTAGGCTTAATTAGGATCTAATTTCATTATTCTAACATTAATTTCAATTAAACACCATTTAATCAATTTTTTTCTTAAGTTACATAAAGGAAAATCATTAAAATTTAAGGGAAATAATAGGATTCATTAGTTTTAACCATTTTTTCTGGGCGTAAGCTTGCCTAAACTTCCTTTTATTTTCCCTTTGCCTTGAAAGCTTGGTCTTCCCCTTAAGAACCTAATATGGTCGAATTTTTCAACCATCAAACCCCTAATTTTTTTTTACCTCAATTGTAACACCATAAATGAAATCTAGACACCTAAAAAAATTAGTAGGTACCCTAAAATAAAATTAAATCCATGAATTTCTCTTACTTTAACTTGATACCCTAAGCTTTTCTTTTAATTTCCTTAGCTTCTCTTCCTCCAATAGAAAGGTGGAGGTTAGAATACTACCCTAGGGAGGTAAAAATCACATAATTATAGTTGAATTTTGTGTGAATTAAGAAGAAAATGGAAGAAAAGTGGGACAAAAATGGAGGAGAAAGGTTTGGCTAGGGAGGGGCTAAAGAAAAAGGTGAATTTTTTTGGTTTGCTCCAGAATTTTTTGCCTTTTATACCTCTCCCGAAAGGGCTTGGGTTTGGGCCAAACTAAATAAATCAAGCCCATTAATAGCCTAATTAATGGTCCCAATTAATTTCTCCTACTTTCCAACTCCAAATCACTTTAATTTTAATTTCACCACTATTACCACACTGAAAATAGGTTGTAACCAAAATTTCAGCCCAATCGGAGTCCATTATTGATCCGATTCAATCGAATTGGTCTGATTCAATAACTACTGGTATCACCAAAAAATTTATTTTTTATACTAAAATATTCTACATAAAATTTTATTAAGATCTGCAAAATCTAGCAATTTTTGGAGTTCTTTGACTATTTTTAAAAATCCGGTTAAGGTCAAGTCAACTCTTCTTATAAGGAAAATTGACTCGTTAGCTTTTTCATATTTTTGACTTTTAGAGGCTCATTTGATCTCGGTTTCACTTTAAATTTCAACCTTGGACTCACCATGACCAATATTTTTCGATGGTCAAATAAAATATTTTTCACTTCTGAGTACAATTTTCAGCCTAGAAATACTATTCACCATCAGAAATTACTGTTTACGGCCAACCCGGTGTCGAGGCCATTACAAAAAGCCCCTTGGAAAAATCGAGGAAGACAAAATGGGAGAAAAGGATATTAATACGTAAACCGAAATTTTAGGATAGTTTCAATAACCCCAAATAGGTTTTCTAATCCCCTTTATAAAGAGGTCATTCTAGAGTCATAATCCTAGTTTAATTCTTATTCCTTTTTTGAATTTGGAATTAATTATCCTAAACTGATTAGGATAAATATTGACATAGTCATGGATGCACCCAAACTCTATCATTTTTCACTCACACATGACGGAACGTTTTCCAATCAATATCTTTAATTATATAGGCAGATAGGCCATGTGACTAGCATACATTGCAAGCACTAATGCTACACATCTATTAGAGATATATAGTATCTCGAAAATAAAAACAAGATCTTCTTTTTCACATATGCTCAATCTTAGATTGCCTTCTCACATTCACTAATTTTGACTCATGATTGTTAATGGTTATGCCCTAGGCCAAACATTAGGTCATTTATGTAATGTCACATTTCATTTTATAAAATTGAATTTTCTTCATTTTATTATATTGTTGGCATGTTACATTATAATAATATTTGTAAATAACAATTTAATGTTATTTGGACTATCCCTAGTCATTTATCATTAAATAATTAATGATAAATAAAGACTGGTATAAGTTTATTGATAATCATGGAATTATTATATATGGTGATATGAATTAAACTTATAAGTGCTTGTTAGATAACAGAGTACTGGATAGATTCGCAATGAAATACTACATGGGTTAATGTCATTAGTGATCTCATAATAGTTATGTTATCGATCTTTAGACCTGAGATTATCACAGTATCCTACATGACAAACATTATATTTTGACATAATCAAACATTATCTTTAATCAGATAATTATAAAGATTATGATTGAACATAATGAGAATCATGCAGAGGATAGTGAATAATCAAGAAGAAATTTGTCCCTTTCTTATGAGAGATATATCTATTGGGCCCCTCGATAAGTAAGACTAAGAAATGCATGGCTGTGCTCAAATGAATTGATAGAGCGATTAATATCATTTGATATTATCAGTTTACTTAGTGATCGATAAATTATATGTTTGGACTATATAAGTTTGACATGAACCATGACTTATGTTCAAACAAGATATCGTGTGACAAAGGGATTATAACACATTCTATTAGGTTAAAATTGAATTATCGATATTTATATTATTTGGATAGTCATAATATCTTGCTAGAGGCCGCTTATGACTTGTGGGCCCATGATGGGATTGGGACCCACTGCCAATATAATATTAACCTATTGGGTCGCACATATAAAATGTGATGAAGGGACTAAGGGTTAATTCGGGCATTTCGAATTTTATTTTGTGATAAATTAAAATTCAAAATACATAAAAAATAATAATAATATTTAAGATTAATATTATTATTATTATTATTATTATTATTATTATTATTATTTTAAATCAGAAATAAGGTATTTATTATTTTAAAAAGAAAAGTTGGCCTAAATTTTTCTCTCTTAATTAGGGTTAGGTCAACTATATATATATATATATATATATAGTGATGTATATATAAAACCCTAATTAAGTATAAAGAGAGAATTGTAGCCGCCACTTAAGAGAAAAAGAAAAAGAAAATCATTTTCTTCTGTAATCTCAAAAGAGAAGAAAAAAACCCTAGCCGCCAAGAAGGGAGCTAGCACCCTGGACGATTTTCTTCATTGCATTCACGTGTGGATACCAGTAGAGGGTATCATTTCGTGTGAAGTCGCACCTACAATTTGATTTATCTGCACTTCGAGAGGTTGGTAATCGTTACAATTCTCTTTCTATTGAATCAATTGGATTGCTTGGATCCATTGTGGGTTTCCCTTTCCGCTGTAAATTTTAATTTAATATTTTGAAACCCAACAGGTCTCAAAAATAATTTTCATGTTCACTATTATGTTCTACTTATAAAAGCTAAAATAAGCATACCAGTGAACCACAAAACTATTAAATGTGATCAAAAGGTTATCTTTGCCTCTTAGTATATGCCATCCATCATATTTCAACTTGCTTTTCTATTTAGATCCACCAGGCTAAATTATTCCATATCATTTTGGAGACTAATTAAGCTAGCCATAGTGAAGCATACTTTGGGGATAAATTAAAGGTTTTGAGGGCTGATATTAAATAGGATCTCACATTAGGAAAAGTTGAGATCATTTATTTATGAAATTTTCTTCCTTTGGTCACTTAAGCACACATGATATGAAACATGTATTATAGTATTCTTTCCTTTCTTTTAAGGAACGCATGTCTTGCAAAATATATTTTAACACCATACAGAAGCAAAAGGTTACGAAGTACCAAAACATCCAACTTTAGTCATCCTACTTCAGGACTACTTCTAACTCTTGGACAAAATATGGTAGTTGCTTTTAACTCACCATATGATCACACATAATCCAAATTTGGATCTTAATTCAAAGCACACAACCTCATGTATGTATTTATCTTGCACCTGAGTAAGACTAATCTTGTATTTTTTTCAAAAGAATACTTTTATTTTGAATATGCTTGTGTGTTCACCATATGTTCAAAAATTGCCTCATCTTAGTCTTTATCAACTCATTATCAAAACTAAGGTAAACACGTGTGTGAGTAGCCTACTTTTCTTTCCGACATGCTTAATCTCATAATCAATAATAGTAAATATTTGCACATTAAATATTCACACTTATGTATTGGCAATAATGAACTTAATTATTATTCATAAATTATAATGTTAAGGGATTACATAAGAAAATAATACAATTCAAATCCTACGCAAACCTAAGATCTAATGTGTCTCTCAAAGATATCTCTTAATACAGGTTTAGTCAATGGATCCGCTATCATATCTTGCATGAAAATGTATTGTAAGTTCACTTCTCTTCATGTAACTATATCTTTTGTATAATGATATTTAATGTTGATATGCTTAGTTCTACTATGAAATTTTGGACTTTTGATATAAGCTATCGATGACTGACTGTCATTATAGACGGTCACCGGTTCCTTTAAAGCAGTTACTTTTAAATGATCCACAAACCTTTTTAGCCAAACTGCCTCTTGTATTGTAGCTAAGGAAGTGACAATTTTAGCTTCCATTAAAGATAGGGCTACATAGGTTTGTTTCTTCCTACTCAATGAGATAGAACCCTTACCAAACAAAAATACATAACTTGAGGTGGATTTCCTCTCATCCACATCACCTGCCTAATCAACTTCTGTATTTCATCTCAATTATAGATCATTTCCTTGATAATAGAGAGAAAATATGTAGTACCTTTGAGGTATCTAAATATTCTTTTGATAGCTTTCCAATTTGCTTCGTCTAGGTTGGATTGATATCCACTCACCATACCCACTGCATAGCATATATCAGGCCTAGTACATAATATTACAAATATTAGACTACCCACAACACATGTATATGGAATGTTTCTTATGTGTTCTAATTCTTCTGGCATTTCAGGACACATACTCTTGCTAAGAAACTAATTTTTGGCGATGGGTTTGCAATTTTGCATTTTAAATTGTTCAAGAACTTTGTTGATATATGTCTTTTGTGAAAGAGACAACAACCTTCTCAAACGATCTCTTAAAATCTTAATTCCAATAATGTAGTCTGCTTAACCCATATCTTTTATTTCAAAGTTAGAGGACAACCAATCTTTGATTTCATATACCTACCCTTTGTTATTCTCGACAATCAGTATGTCATCTACATACAATGTCAAAATGATAAATTTGCTTTTAGAGCTTTTGTAGTAAGTACAATGGTCTTCATCAATAATGTTGAACTTATTCGACATGGTTGTTTCATGAAATCTCAAATACAACTGTCTTAAAAACTATTTAAGGCCATATATTGATCTTTTCAATCGACAAACCTTATGTTTGCTACATTTTTCAATAAAACCTACAGGTTTCATGTAGATTTCTCCATTGAGGAAAGCAATCTTCACACCCATTTGATGTAGCTCTAGGTATAAACTAGCCACTATGGCCAAATTAACTTTATGGATGTAAATCTTACAACGAGTGAGAAAATCTCCTTATCGTCAATCCCTTCATATTGCATAAATCCCTTAATGACTAACTGAACTTTATATCTTTTAATATTTCCATCAGCTTTTTACTTTACCTTGAGAATCCACTTATTTCCAATTGGTTTGTGTCCTTTCGGTAAATCAACTAGTTCCTAAACATGATTCAATCTCATAAATGGCATTTCTTTTTCCATTGCTTTAATTTATTTTTCTTTAGCTAGGTATGAAAGAGTTTCTTGTATATTGTTAAGCTTTTTTCATCTTATAGGGTAACTAAAAGGGCATCGTTCGAGCCTTTGATCTCAAATCATCGATGTGGAACACGTTTCCTTTTAGATTTTCACAGTTTCAATTCTTGATAAACATATCTCATATATTCATCATAATTTAGAATGCTTCCACTGGAGCTAGGGACACTCCCACTCAAGTAAGGATCTTGAATTTTTATGCTCTTATAGAGGTCAGGAATACTCTCACTAAAGTAAGGATCTCAAATATTTGAATTATTAGGAAGAGGGTTTTAACATTTTTCTTTTAATTTCCTTCCACTTGGATGGAGTGATGTTGATAGTTTCTCTTCTTAAGTTTCATAGAAAGTGGAGTCTTGACTCACTTTGCCCAACTTTGAAAATTCATTTTCTAAGAAAATGATGTCTTATGATTCAAATTCTATCACTGTGCCATTTTCCTGCTCACCCATTTATACGTATCCTTTTGATATTTTAGAATACCTCACAAAGATATTATTTTTGTCTTTTGGTCCTAATGTACCAAATTTGCTTAAGGTATTATGGATATAAGCAGCACAACCCCAAGGTCATAAGTAACTTTTCTAGGTTAGGTTATTAACCAATCTATAACTCATAAGGAGTAGATGTGACAGACTTTGAGAGCACTTGGTTTAAAGCATATTCAACAGTTAATAGTGCATAACCTCGATAAGAGATTAGAAAATTTACCTCAGCCATTATAGATCTTAACATGTCTAGGAGAGTCTTATTTCTCTTTTCTATTACATTGTTTTGTTATAGAGTTCTAGGAATAAACAACTGATGCTCAATTCTTTTTTCATCACATAAAGCTAGTTCTTAAAGCTTTAATTATCCTATCTAAGTGGCCGTGTATTTCATTACTTGAAAACTTAAGTGGGCGTGTATTCCTTCTTTTCTTCTTCAAGTGGGCGTATGTTTCATTATGTGTGTGCTTACTTGGCCGTGCATTAAAGATGTGAAAGGATGAGTGGCCGTGTGTCTCAAGTTGTGAAAGAATAAGTGGCCGCGTGTCACTTTTGGCTGGAGAAAATCTTAAGTGGCCATGTGAATTAGTTCAATTAAAGGATAAGTGGTCGTGTACTTCATTAATAGAAGATACACGGCAGTGCATCCACCAAAGAAGAATTTTAAGTGGCCATGCATGATACACTCCCATGCAACGAAGGATTTCCAAACTTCCCGATTAAGAAGAGTTTTCTTCCTACTTTAGTTCTGGAGGTTTAAAAGGATTCTACCACTTATTTTGCCTATAAATAGAAGACTCTAACACCAAAGAGAATCATCAATGAGAAGCATCAATCATCAAGAACTAATAGAGTTCATTAGTTTTAGGTTTTTAAGTAGTTTTTCTATTTTTATTCAATATTTTCCTTTTCAACTTTGTTTTAGTTTTTTTTTTAACGTTGTTTAGTTTTTAACCATGTTTAGGAAGTAGTTTTTCTTCTTTTGCTAATGGATTCTTGAAAACTTATATTTTCATTATTATGACTTTATTTTGAGCTTAATTTCAATATCGGTTGATTATTTCTTGGTTTTAAGCATATTCTTATATTTGATTATGTTAAGATTAATTATTGGTTTATTGAGTAAATAACTAAAAATTGGTTTTTATATAGTTAATGATTTGTATGTTCTCGGGTTAACTCTTTAATGTTTATGCATGATTATTACATGAAATATGAGGTAATTATGTGTTAATTTTATTGATTAATACTAAGAGATGAAGAACTAAGAATAAATTGGAGTTGAATTACTTACAAAAGAGTTCAATGAATATTTAGGAAGTTAAAACTAGATTTTTATGCTAAGTATTAGATTTGTCTATGAGTTTACTACTAAAAACGATATACTTGAATAAAGATATCTGGATTTATTACTAGTTTCTCCATAATCACTAGTGTTTCTATTGAATTTAAGTTATTACAATGAAAGTTAAGGTGGATAGTTCCTTTAGCAAGAGAATTTTAGTTATTATTTTGTTTTTAATTCATGGTGGTTTAATTTTAGTTTTTGTTTTATTTCATTGTTTGTTTTGTTTAATTTTTGCTTTTAAATCAAAAAAATTTGGGAAACAAACTCAGATTGATTTATTTCACATATAGATATTATCCTTAGCAATTTATGTTCCCTTGGGTATAATATTTGGGGTCTTAATTTATATTTTTCTATATTACTAGCCGATCTAGTACAATTGCTAGATGCCGGTCAGAGGGGATGGCTCATCCTCCTTTATTCCTTCCTCATTGTGCTCCTTTTCCAGCTTATCTATCAGCTCTTCTTCTTCCTTTCCAGCTTCCTCTTTGTCCTTTGAATGCATCAAACAATTTTTTAGCGAATCATCTAACAAAGTTTCCTCTAGTTTCTCCTTCACTTATTCTTGAAAACTATTTATAAAGCAAATGGACTCTTCAAAGTATAGGACGGATGTTTCATCACCTTATTCACATTGAAAACTATTTTTTTCTCATTAAACCTTAAAGTAATTTTTTGTTGATATACATCAATTAGTGCCCTTGCAATGTTCAAAAATGACATTCCCACTATCAACGACACCTTACAGTTATCTTCTATATCCATCACCACAAAATCAACCGAAAATATGAAATTTCCAACCTTTACCAATATGTCCTTTATAATACCCTTTGGCCTTTTATCGATTTATTTGCCAACTATAGTGTCATTCAGGTTTCCTTGATATCATCTAAATTTAATTTTTTGCAAATTAAATAGGCCATTAAGTTAATACTAGCACCCAAATTACATAATGCATATCCAAATAAATTTCCTCCTAACTCACATGGTAAAATAAAACCATTAGAATCCTCTAATTTTTTAGGAATTTTGTTTATCAAAATTGCACTACAATTTTCAAATAATTGGACCATTCCTATACCCTCTAGCTTTTTCTTATTCAAACATAATTCTTTTATGAACTTAACATATTAAGGCATGTGTAATAAATTTTTAACAAATGGTAAATTTACATACAACTTTTTAAACATGTCTAAAAATCTAGTTAACTATTCATTATGTTTTTCCTTCCTAGTTAGAGATGGATAAGGTAACTTAGATTCATTAAGCACAATAGAAACAAGTTTTTCCTTACCTTTACTTTTCTCAACAACAATAGGCATGTCATTAATAATTTTAGGTTTAGAAATACTTACTTCCGTTGTTGATTTCACAAATTCTGAAGAATTCTTACCATTTTTAGCTTATTTTATCTCTTTACCACTTTCCAAGGTGATTGCCTCCGCTTTTTCTTTTGGGTTCTTGTCTACATTAGATAAAAAAGTGCCACGTATCCTATTTGAGATAGAATTTACAAGTTTCCCTACTTGAGTTTCTAAGTTCCTAATTGAGGCATCTTGATTTCTCATCTAAATATCTTGTGATTTCCACCTAGCATCTTGACTAGCCATAAATTAACACTGGGTGATCATAGAGCTAACAAACATTTCCTCTAAATTGGGTTTTCTATCCTGTGAGGGTTGAGGTCTAACTTGAAAACCTAGAGGTTGATATGATGGTGCTTAGTATGTGGATGGGTAGTGTGGTTGGGCTTGAGTTTGGTGAGGCCAGTGGTTGTTGTTATAGAAAGCTATATTTTGACTAAAGGGAGCCTTAGGTTGATTACTAGATATAGATGTATGATTCCCTTCTCTCCATAAAAAATATGGGTGATTTCTCCACCCAAGATTATAAGTATTGCTATAAGGGTTTAATGCATCCACTTCTTCTACTAATGAACCTAAACTCTCTTTATTCTTAATTTCAGCTGTTATATGTGTTCTAGCGTAAGTGTTACATGATTGAGATAAAGTTGACACATTTTTAACTTGTAAACCACTTACTTGCTTTGTTAATGCATTTATTTATGCCGTTAGCATGGCTACCTCATCCACACTATGTATATCTTGCTTTTTCTGTGTGGTCCTTGCACTTGCCCATTGAGCATCATTAGTGGCCATCTCATCCAGGAGTAGGAAAACTTCTTTGGGGATCTTGCTTATGAAACTTTCATTTAAAGCTGTATCTAGGAGAGATCTTGTAGATTGATTCACACTTACATAAAAAATAGACATTAGTTGATGCACAACAATTTCATGATGTGGATAACTCTTTAAGAGTCTCCTAAATCTTTTTCAAGCTTCATGGAATTGTTCCTTATATGTTTGATGGAAATTATGGATTTTGTTCCTAATACTAGCTGTTTTAAGAAAAGGCAAGAAGCAGCACAAAATTTTTTCTTGCATTTGTTACCACAATTGAATGAATTGACTTGGTAGCATTTGTAACCAATTTTTTGCCTTACCAATGAGAGTAAAAGGGAATAACTTAAGCCTAATGGCATCCATAGAGACATTTGGTATTTGAACTGTATCACTAATTTCTAAAAAGATATCTAAATGCTAAGCAGGGTCCTCTATTTCTGATCTAGGAAATTGATTCTTTTAGACCATGGTGATGATAGCACGTTTTATCTAAAAATGTTGATTATAAGGTATCTTAATGGTTCTGTGATCCTCATTCCACCTGGGGATAGCATAATTTCTAATGGTTCTAAGCCTAAACATATTCCCTTGAGCTTGGTTATTCATCCTTTGCTCTTCTATCAAAGGTGGATCAGTTATACGTGGGTCATAGAGAGGGTGGTTATTAAGGTTGTTATTAAGGTTATTACATCTTGTGAAATGTCCTCTCAATTTTAGAGTTAATAGGCAAAATTGGATCGCCTCTTACCATAAACTATTGACACCTATAAAGAATAAAGAATAAAATTAATAAAAAATGTAGAATAAGAAAGAACAAAAAAGACACACAAAATTCACTTTCAAATCTAAAACACAAATGCCAATGTATCCTCAGCAACGGCGCCAAAAACTTGATCAATTTTTAGCAAGTATACTAGATTGGTTAGTAATATAGAAAAATAAGATTAAGACCCTGAATATCATACCTTAGGGAAAATGTGTAAATGCAACTTGTTTCAGATTTTAGAATGAACATTGTATGCCAATAGTAAAAGAAATCCCAAGTTTTGTGATGATGAAGAATTAATGAACTAAAAACAGTAACTTAATAACTAATAAAGTCAAAACAATTAATGTAGAGATTTAAACATAGAATTCTAAACTTAAACAAAGTAAGTAATGTAAATTGGTAAAAATTAATAATCAAAACAACTTTTGCTAAACGATTATCCACCTCAACTGATATTGCAATAACTTAGCTAAAAGGAATACAAGTGATTATGGAAAACTAGTGATATAAGGCCAAATAGTTTATTTGGACTACTGTTCTAAATATTAAATCCTCTTGTCAAGAACAATTTAACACGTAACATAAAAATATAGTTTTAACTCCCAAACATCCATTAAACTTTTTTTCAAGCAAATTTAATTTTGGTCTATTCTTAGTTCAATTTTTCTTAATTTTAATCCACTTTTACTAACACACAATTATCTCTTATTTCAGAACATAAACATACATCAATACCAATTAATCTTAGTTCAACTTTTCTTCAATTACACACCTAAAAATACAAAATTAACCAATTAAGCTCATAAAGTACTAATTAAGAAATTAAACACTAAATTAACCAAATTACCCTTAAATTAACATGCTAAACAAATTAAAAACACACTTAAAATATAATATAATTCATACTTATCATATACTACACTAGAAAGGTCATTCGAGGTGCCAAGATTAGATATCCAATTTTTGAACAGTTGGCCTTGGCCTTAGTCAACTCGGCAATAAAGCTTTGCCTTTATTTTGAAGTGCATACAGTAGTTGTCTGAACCAAAACTCCTCTTAAGAAGGTAATGCAGAAGTTGGAGGCATCAAGGAGGATAACTAAATGGTTAGCTCGACTCGGAGAGTTTGATGTTCGATATTAACCTTGTTTGGCAATGAAAGCGCAAGTACTGGCGAATTTCATGACCAAGCTATATGATCTTCCTATGGAGCCGAACATAATAACTTGGAAGTTGTATGTTGATGGAGCAGCCTCATCCAAAGGACTCAATATGGGAGTTATACTATCCAGCCCGAGAAGAATACTCATACGAGGAATGGCCAAGGTATCTTTCCTAGCATCTAACAATGTGGTAAAATATGAAGCACTCTATTTTGGACTGCAGCTCACCCTTAAGGTAAAACTTTACTCTTTACTTATCCACTTTGACTTTTAGTTGGTCGTTAGTTAGCTAACAAAAAAGTTCAAGGCAAAAGAGCAAGTAATGATGAAGCATCGAGACTTGGTATCCGCCCTACTAGCTTAATTGGAAAAAGAGGAAGCTCATGGACAATCAAGCACTCGAGAAGAAAATAAAGGAGCCAATTCTTTGGCCAAGCAAGCATTTTCAAATAATGTCATACAGTCAAAAGATGTAGTTTGGGCTGTCATTGCTCTGCCCTCTTATGAAAAATTCTTAGTTTAAATGAACGAGCAGATGGATGGATCGCAATTGTCGATCTATTAATTCCTTAAAATAGGCGTCCTTCCAAAGGATCAGGTGAAAGCTAAAAAGATAGTTCAGCATTCTAGTCTATATTCAATCTTAGATGGGAAACTGTATCAACGGTCTTACTTTCACCCTTGCTCACTATACTTGAGTTCGAATGAAGGCAATTATATGCTCAGAGAAATACATGAAGGCATTTACGGTGCATATGAAGGAGCTCAAACAATAGCTCGAAAAGCCCTTCTATAGGGATACTATTGGCCAAGCATGGAGGTAAATGCAAAGGAGTTGGTGAAAAAGTGAAATATATGCTAAAGGTTTGGAAGAATAATCCATCAATGATCAGTCTGAAAAACCCCAATATATAGTCCATAGCCTTTTGTACAATGGGAAATAGACATGCTTGGGCCATTTCCATTGGCTATGGGGTAGAAAAAGTTCTTAGTAGTGGCGGTAGATCACATCACCCTAACAAACATAATCAAATTTGTTCAGAAGTCAATAATAACTAGGTTCGATATCCCATATGCTTTTATTACTGATAATGGAAAATAATTTAATTGCCAATCTTTTAGGGATTTCTGTAAGGAATTACACACCCAGCTCAGATTCACATTAGTCTATCATCCTCAGTGAAAGGTATGATCTAGGTAACCAATAGGACAATCCTAACAAGGCTAAAAAAGAGGCTTGATAAAGCCAAGGGCTTATGGGTCGATGAGCTAAACAATATCCTGTGGGCATATCGAACATCACCTCGGTTGGCAATGGGAGCTACCCTTTTCTCCTTAACTTATGGTGTAGAAGTAGTTACCCCTTGGGAGATAGGAATGCCGAACTTGAGGACTGAGCAACATAATCAGGAAGCAAGTGAAGAGTCATTGTTGTACTATTTGGATACACTTGAAGAAAAGGAAGCAAACCCAGATCCGAGTAGCAACTTATAAATAGCGAATGGCAACGTACCATAATTGCAAGTTAAAGCCCCGAACTTTGCGTGTAGGCGAGTTGGTTCTGAAAAAGGTTATGGAAGCACAAACATTCATAGGAGTCAATAAACTGAGCCCCAACTGGATAGGTCCATTCAAAGTTCACAAAGTAGTCAACTTAGAGCTTACTAACTTAAAGACATGGCGAGAAAGATATTACTGCACTCGTGGAACATTTCTAACTTTAAGAAGTACCATTAGTCGTCCTGCTCGAATAGGCAATTTCACCATGAGTAGGGGACAATAACTCACAGGCAGTTTTGCCACGAGCAGTCCATTTGAGCTCATATGCATGTTCGCCACTAGCATTTCATTCAAGCCCACAAGCATGTTCGCCATGAGCATTCTTCAGCTCAATCAGGCATGTTTGTCATGAGCATATTCTTCAGCTCAATCAGACATGTTCACCATGAGCATATTCTTCAGTTTAGTCAGGAATATTTACCATAAGCATATTGTATTTAGCTCAATTAGGCATGTTTTCTATGAGCATATTGTGTTTCTAGCTTAGTTCGGCATTTTTGCCACAAGCATATGATTATTTTCACTTTAGGCAGTTTTGCCACAGCATAATTTATGTAATAGCTCAGCTCAGCTCAGCAACTTAAGCCATGAGTGTATTTATTAATAATAGTAAAAGCTCAGCTTGGCAACTTAAGCCATGAGCATTTTTAGCACTTAACTACTTATTAATATTTGGAATTCTTTTAACTGTACGATCCTATTTGAATTAGTTCAGGTTTTCATAAGGTTTGGATTATTTAAGTAGTCCGAAACAATAACAGATTTAGTATGGTAAATTACAAATCATAAGGCAAAAATTTTTCATTCATTGAAGAAAAAGAGATACAAGAGTTGGCCTTAAAGGCTACGGTAAAAAGAAAAATCCTAACTACTCCTCATCTGGATGTATCTCATCCATCCAAGAGAAGTTCTCATTCTGATGCTTTTCTTTGCTAGCCTTGATAAGTTTGCTACCATATGCAATGTATTGCTCAACAGTAAGATCCATGGCCTTTTCCTCGAGAGTAGTGCATCTATTCTCTAGCTCGATTCAAGCCTTTTCAAAAGTAGCCTTTTCGGATTGATTCTTTTCTAGCTCAACACTGGCTTTCTCAAGCTCTGCTTTATCAGCTAGGCACCCTTCCCTTTCCTTGGTAAACAAAGATTTGAGCTCGGTTATTTTCTTTGCAAACTCTTTTGACAACTTCTTTTGGGCTTTTGTTGCCTCTTTGGCCTTAGTCTCTACATTAGCTATCTTCTTTATCAAGCTGTTGGCTTCTTGTTCAACCACCTTGAGCTTCTCATTTAGTTCTGCTGAAACCTTATTTTCCTTCTTTACCAAGAGATGAGCCAATTTATCTTGCCCATCACAGCATTGGATAGAATAAAACTCTACAAAAAGAAGTGTTAGGCTAAGATTTTTACGAAAAAAACCCCTTACATCCATTTGGTATCAGCGCATAACCGAACATAGGTGATCGGTTATCAGGTTCACTAATGGTGACACCTCAGTAGAAATGCAAATGAGCATAATATAGAAATTATTAAATTTGGAGTTGGCCAAGCATTAGGCTTTATTCTGAAGGAAGAATGCCCAAACTTTATCCAATAGTTTGTCAAATTTGTTAGCTTGATCAAGGGAGAGGGAAAAACTCTTGCCTTCTCTGGTGAGAGATGAAGAAGGATCGACGAGTAGAAAGGAATGATGGCCAGTGTTTGCTAAAGGAGATAGATTTGCAGGGTCTGAGGATAAAGATGCATCAAAAATGGTGATAGCATTGGAAGGGGTGTTGCTGGTAGGCACATGGGCTGGAAAGACTAGCATCGCACTCGCTTTAACACTTGTTTAAATAGGTAGGGCAAGAGCTGAAACATGCTCGATAGAAGTAGGGATTTGTGATACCAATGCTTGCCCTGAGCTCTTGCCCACCTTGCTCTTTTTCTCTTTCATATGATTTTCGAGGGATTGTTTAGTGGCCCTTTTTATGGCTACAAACTGAAGACATAAGGAGAAAATATCAAACTCAAAATATGAAAAGCAAAAATAATTACCTCATTTCTTTCTTTGTTTGACTTTTTCAGAGTCAAGATCCAATTGTTCATAGACATCTACTTTCTCTTTGGCAAGCTCCCTCCATCGAGCAGGGGTCTCTTCCTCCTCTTAGCTGAGTAGCAAGGCATTGTCATTCTGGTTTACGAAATAGTCCCAGGTGTTTTGAAAGGGAAAGTCTCGCTCACCTTCTACTATGAAGAACCGATCATTTTAGTTTTTCAGACTTACTAATTTTTTGAAAAAGACCTCATATCCAGATTGAGCTTGGATATAGTTATGGTCCTTGGTCATGATCCGGAGCCCAACAATATTTACTCATTCAAAGGTCCATATTTGAAAGGCAAAAAGGGTTAGCCAAGGATTGGGATGAACTTGACGAATTGTAAGGCTATAATAATTTAAAAAATCAATTTTGAATTGGGTAGGTGGAAAGGAAATCCCGGCTTAAAATTCCAATTCATAAATTACTATTTTCTTTTTGTTTTTGAATTTTGCGTTGGCGCAGAGGTGCTCTTCTGGAGCTCGAAGAGTATACTGGTTGGGAATGCACAGGGTAGTGTGAAGGTTGATAAGATCTTTGATATTTTGGAGCTTATTTTTTAGGGCGAGAGGTGTTTTGTATAGGAGCTCGAAAATGTACATCCTGAAAATCGTCACCTAAGGAGGTGTCTAGAGTGGAGATGCTCAGTGTTGCTATGTCGATTAGGTTATCTACCCTAAACTCACTGGAACCTTCAGACTCGCTCATTTTTATAAAGTAAAAAATAAGAAAGGTACAAGAAAATGAAGAAAAGAAAGATTTAAAATACTAACCTGAAGAAATGGGAAGTAAAATATGGATAATGGGCGATAAAGATAGATAAACACTCGAGAGAATGTGAGAAGGAAGAGAAGCAGTAAAAATGGCAAAAGGTGAGAATGTTGAGTGTTTTTATAGGGGGATTGAGTTAATAGCAAAGTGATGCATTTACGGCTAAGGAGTGCCAGGAAATGAAGAGGTTTGATAGCATTTATGGCAGTGTGCAAGGCTTAAGGTGCAATCATAGGTGCAACTAATATTGTGTGCTTCGAGGTTTTTAGAGTTATGATGGTTGTTAGGATCGAAAAGGCATCTCATTTTGCTCAGATGCTAGGTGTCCGCTTCTTAGTAGTAGCTCGGTTTATTGACATAAATGTCTTGCACTTCAGGGAGGGGGGGACTTATGATAACTAAGTATGGAAACAGGTTTTCCATTGGATAGTCAGGTTATCCTTGGCCCGAATAGCTTGGATCCGAAGCATCCCTTTACACGGTGTCGTATGAAGCTATTTTGAAAGATCACGTGATTGGACCTATCTTGCGCCATTGTCGTGCCTATCTTGAAAGTTATAGTTATGGCTTCCTGATCGAGTTGCTTGCCTTCCTCAATAGGAATTCTATGAGCGTAAGGATTCCTAGCTAGAAAAGGATTCATACCCCTATAAATAAAGATAATGTCAGATATTTTCTCTCTCTTAGCAAAATTTCTACTCTAAATACTCTTTTTGGCTTGACCTTTGGAGTGTCTCCCATCGGATCTCTTTGTTTTCAGGTATCACTGGAGCAATCTGTTCAACAAGTCAAGTTCGATATCAGCTAGGTAAAACCGAGCTGTTATCATGACTAATATCCTTTAATGCCATCTTGATAATATAAAATTTTTATAGTTTTCGAAGAGCTAATATGGTCAACCTTATCTTTTTTCGTTTTCCTCATTATATGTTCCCACTCAAGTGGTGAAAATAATATTATTATTACATTATTGCCACTATTGTGATGATAATTATTTCGTCCTAATTATCGTCCTTGGCCACGGCTATGACCATGATCACAACTGCGATTATTAATTGCTATATTCACTTCAGAAAATAGAACATATTTAATAGGACAAGTCTTGTAATTTTTAATTAATAAATCATTATTTTCCTCGGCTATAAGAAAGCATGAGATCTATTCAAAAATAATTTTTAAAATCTTTTTCTCAATTTTGCTGTCACATGAGCATATTTAAAGTATGAAAGTTGAAAAAGTTTTTCTATTAAATCCTATCAGTAATATTTTCTCCATATATTTTAAATTGAGAGATTATTTTAAGAATAATAAAATTATAATCACTTACAATTTTAAAATCTTGAAACTATAAATGCGTCCAATCAAAATAAGCTTTAGGTAATATTATCATTTGTTGTTGATTATACCTCTCTGTCAAAAAATTTTCACAATTTAAGTGGATCTTTCACTGTTAATATTCAACCTTTAGCCCTTGATGTAGATGATGATGAGAAAAATAATTGCTTTTGCCTTGTTTTTGTTGGATGCCTCATTTCGAGCTATAATTGTATTTCCAAGTCATTTGTCTCAAGATGAATTGCAAGAACTAAAGTTTGATGATATTTGTCATAATGCAAGTTAAAGGAAATAAAGGAAAAAAAATGTTTGACTACAAACCGTAATGCAAACTAATGTTAATAATCTGTTATAAAATAAGATATAACATAAACATGGAAATAAAGATAAAAAAAAGTATGGTTTTTCACCTGTAACATTTTGATGCGCATAAAGTTCATATATATAGGTTCTTACTTTAGAAATTATAAACACTATAATAAAGAAAAATAAAATTATTACAAAATGAATGGAGTAATAGAGGGAGTTACAAATTTTGATGTTGGAGTTATGGATATTTAATATAGGGTTAAGGGCAAATTTTGCCAATATAAATTTCTTATTAGTGAGAAAATATTTTATTAGTTTTTACCTGTAGAAATAGTAAAATAGTCAATTTTTGCCTTTGAAAATATTAAAATGGTCTGTTTATACCTGCGAAAGTATTAAAATGGTCAGTTTTTATCATTCTTTGACAAAAATTTCATTCTGCTAACAGAATAAATGGTGTCCAGTGAAAAAAAAAATTATAAATCAATAATTACATGGATCAAAACAATAAAGTAGTAAAAATTTTAATATATTCCATGTGTCTATTATTTTATTCATATAAATATTAATTTGTCATTTTTTCATTAAACATTATCTTTTACTTTAAAAACCAACTATTTAGATATTTTTATTTATAAAATTGATCTTTTTGATCTTTTTATTGATAAAAATTAAAAATTTAAATATTTTAAAAGTAAAAATAGATAATTTTAATATTTTTACGGTTTGCTTGAATTAAGAAGAATTGAAATTGTGGAATTTATTTACAAATGAATTTCATATAAATGAATTCCTATATTTGGAATAAAATAATTAAGTATAGAACTGAAAATAATTCTTTTTTTTATTTTATATGCTTGAGATAAATGAATAAAAACATTCATTTTAATTTTATTTCCTAAAATATCTTTAATATCAATTTTGAAATCTTTTTCGGTAATAATTCCCAATAGACAAAAGAACTAGATAAAATTTATATGCCGCCAAATAAATTCTACATTTATGGGGTGAACTACAAACATATTTAACGTTGAATCAAACTTATAACAAGCAAATGAGCTATTATAATAAAATAATACCCTTATTGATATTTGAATCAATTTACCATCAAAATTTTATTAATTTAAAATATAATAATATTAGATAGTGGCAGAGCTAGGACCTCAGGTTTAGCAGAAGTACAGATTATAATTTAATATAAAGAATTCAAAATTAAAAACACATAAATTATATAATGACAATATATTTTATTTAAAATTAAAAAAGGATAATATTGAAAATCAAATAAAAATATAATTTTTACAATTGTTTTCGATGTAATTTTATATTTTAAAACTATTGTATAATTAGTTCAATGTCAATACTATCAAAATTAACAAAAAAAAATTCATTTTAATCAATTATCACTCAAATTACCTATTTTGTTAATTTTATTCGAGATCGGTGTTAAAATACACATTTAACTTATTAAAACATAAATAATATATAAAATAATAAAAAAATCAATTAAAGTAAAAAATTAATAAATACAGTATTAAAATTACAAGAAAAAGTAAAATTGTGTAACTAAGTGCCAATTAAAGTGATAAAAAATAATTGTCAATCTTGTGTTCAATTTGAAAAGTTTCAAAAGTTGCAATAAGAAAAAGAAAAAAGAGAAAGAGAAATATGCATGAAAGTGAAAATAAAAAATGAAAGTGTATTTAAGTTGTTAAAAAAAATTGACATTAAAATTTCTATTTTTTAAAAAAAAAATTAATGTAATTTTATTTTTTAACAAAAGATAGAGTATTTAAGTTTTACTAGTTATTTGATTTTTTTATTTAAATGGATTTGAATTATCTCATTTTAATTTTTATAATTTAATTAAAAATATTATATTATTATTATCGCATTAAAATTTAAGAGGGAGTAATTAAAATAAATTAGAGGTTCCTAATATATATATATATATATATATATATATATATATATATATATATATATATATATATATATATATATATATATATATATATATATATATATATTATCAAAAGAAAATCTGAATTTGAGGGTGTGCAAGTAAAGGTGGCTTCGTTAGGGGTGAGCAACGGTCGGTTTGGTTCAATAACCGAACCGAAATAACCGAAAACCGAAATTTACATATTTTTATCAACCGAATTGAACCGAAATTTTAGAATAACCGAATTTAAACTGAACCGAAATTTTCGGTCGGTTTGGTTCGGTTAACCGAAAAACCAAAATTTAAAATTATTTTTAAAAAATAAAAATATTGTGTTTAAAAATTATAAATTATAATATACTAAAGTAAAAATATCTAAATTGTACAAATAAAATTTCAAATTAAAGAAATAATCTCAAAATATATAATAAATAATACAAAAAAACCATTAAAATTTTTTTTTATTTAATCGATTTTCAATTTAATCGTCAAAATTTTAATTATCACCTAAAAAATATATATTAATAATTGATAAATGTACTCATATAATTTACAACTAAAAATAAAATAATTTATATGTATAAAATAATTATTTAATAAAAAAAATCAAAAAAATATATATAATTATATAAATTTCGGTTCGGTTCGGTTTTTATACGATTTTCTCCTTTAAAAACCGAACCGAACCGAAATAACCGAACAGTCTTAAAAATATAAATCGAAACCGAACCGAAAAATCGAAAAACCGAACCAAATTAAAAAAATCGATCGGTTTGGTTCGGTTTTTCGGTTTTACCCATAGTTTGCTCACCCCTAGGCTTCGTCAATGATATTAGACTTCTAATGGTTGTAGAGCATTTTAATTAAATAAATTTATCCTTAATTTTATTAGAATACATTTAGTTGTTATTCTCAAAAATAATTGGATATATATATAAAATAACAATTTAATATATAATATAATACGGGTATTACATTATTTTAAATTTTAGTTTCTTAAAATAATGAATTTATTTATAAATTTCACATAGTTTGATAGAATTTGATAAAATTATAATAAAATTTATAAAATTTAATTCATTAAATTAAATTTTATTTTTATTATAAAAAATAGATTTATAAATAAATTTTATATTTTATAAAACTAATTAAAGCAAAAACAGATATAGTATGAATAGAGAATTTTCTCTTATTGATTGTTTATACTGAATAACCATAATTGAGTATTTATAGGTACAATATAGAAATAGTAAAATTGTATTAGAACATGGAGAGAGATGAGTTTGATAGTCATCCATACACTTCATAATTATCATAATACTTTCACTTGAATGACTATGCACTATGAATATGCTTCGTTAAAACCTTGCTAAGAAAAATCAAGTGGGATAAAAACTTAGCAAAGGAAAAAGAGTACAATATTCATAAGCTATATACTTCCCCTTAAAAATACAATAATTACAATATTTTCTTAAACTGAAACATCTCAATACTGCTTACATACTTTCTAAAAATCGAAGTAGGTAGAATCTTGGTGAAGAGATCAATTGGTTTGTTGCTAAAAAAAACTTTGTGGTTTATTTAGACTTTAATATTGTTGGTTGTTGTTTTTGAACAATAATCTACACATTGCTTTCTTGTATTAAGTTATGCCTTCTAACTACATGAGCTTTCAATTAACTTTATGAATAGCTAATATTGAGTAATTCGATAATTATCAATATTATCAACAACATTTATCATCTATTTTCACAACTCATATAATTTATCATTACAAGAACCACTTCTAGGGGTATTTTTCTAGAAATATGGAGTTGTTGATTTGTGCTACTTTTTATCTCTTTAAGAGTATCACTTTAGAAATTTTCATTTCATTTTCTTTCAAAGATTGATATTTTTTTTCATTAAAAGATCTGTCACGCTTCTGGCGAACTTTTAAAATCATTGACAATATTACAAAATATCTTACGTGGACAATAATTGTTTTGCCTTTTTTCCATTCGATAAATCATGCTATCAATCTTAAAAGGGTTATGGACATTTATAATCATGGAATTTATAGTACATACTTCCTTATGAATGTCAATTAATACGTATTGTGCCTCATTTAAACCTTACTGGAAAAAAAACCCTATGGGATAAAAATCCAGTAAAGGAAAAAAGAGTACACAACATTTTAATACACATTATAAGTTATCTTATTAAAAACCTTAACAGGAAAACCCTGTGAGAAAAAACCTTAGTTAAGGAAAAAGATTACAACATGTATTTTTATTTCCTTTATAAAAATATTGGTACACAACTTTAAATTTGTGTATACAGAGTTCCGATACGTAATATTATAAATTTTTTTTTCTAAAAATGAGCCACATATCTTCTGAATATGTTTACTATATATATATCTTTTGGATATATTATGCATGAACTGAAAAATAACAACTAAAACTTATTTCATAAAATTACATGTACATTTTCAAGCATGTACAAATTCATCTATACATCTTTCATTACTTTAAGATGAAAAATTTTATAAAATCTAATAGTATAGTCGTACGTACAACATGTACATGACTAATATACTTTTATACCATATTAGAAATAAGTTATCCATTCTCAAATGATTTTCTTAACCATTTCTATTGTTTCTCTTAATTATCAACCACTTCTGGTGGTGAAAATTAATCATACAATAGTAATATCAATTCTTGAACATACAATTTTTATGGTCATGATTCTATAATGTTTCATTCACTTCAAGGAATGAAATAGATGTAATAAAATAATTTCATAACATGTATATAACATAATCATATAATAGCTATAACAAATAAATGCATTTAGTAACTTAATTAAAATATTTCTAAAAAAAATTATTTAAAGATAATAAAATTACCCAAAAAATATATATGACTATATAGAGAACTAAAATTTTTAAAAGAATATGTAATTTTAAGTAACAATTTGATAATTACCATGTAATGCATGATTACATAATGCATCAATAACAAATGTATGATTATGAAATATGTTGTATCTAGTAACTTGACAACCATCGGAGTACTCAATGAAATATAATTTATAAACATATAATCACATTATAAAAATTTATTCTCTCAATCAAATAGAACTCGATTTTCAAGTGGAGACAAAAATTAGTTTCCAAAATTCGTTAAAGCATTTTGAACTTTTCAAAAATTTTAGTAATTAAAATCATAAATAAATTATGACAATAGGTAAATTATAACACTTCAAAATCATACACATAAAATTCAATGCATATATTTGTATTAAATAAAAATTTTTAGAAATATTTATATGTTTCAAGCATGATAAATTCTTTAGAAACTATATGTAATTTTATTATCAAATAGGCAAATAACATCAATTAGTTACATACTTATATATTAACAAATTGACAAACAGTAAAAAATTATTGCATTCATTATAAGAAAATATGTATTTCTACAATTGATGCCAATCCATTGCAATAAATGTCATAAAATAAATTATATTTTATGACTTCATTGTTTATTGTATGAATATTAATTGTACTCTTTTGACATCATATTTTTTAATATTTTTAATTGCAGGTCCAAAAATTCATATTTTATGCAATTAATATCTATATTTTTCAATAGATTTAATTTTAAGATCCTCACTATGTTGAAAATATCAACATCAATATTTTTATACAGAAATGTTGTCGACAACTTTATCCTTTTCAGTTCCTTTTTAAAGATAAATGATATATTGAGATCTCTTATTTAATATCAGGTACCTGAACCACTTCTGGGGTTTAAAAAATTAGTTATGTCATAGTTCTTTTCAGAAGTACCTGCCTCCATAATATGACTATATGAATTTATTTGCTTCTTGCCATTCAAAAATTTTATTCTTATTTGGAATTGAATAATTTACCTTACAAGATAAATTGTCCTACTGGGATATTATTTTGAATTGGATCATTTGCAGCTAATACAAATAAGATTTAATAAATCTCTACACACTAACAAATACATTGGCATCATAATTAACTGATCTTTTAAACTTCAAGTTCACAGTATGAGAATCTAAAATATACATAATGTATTAATTTATTTATTTTAGCTGCTTTCTTCCCCTCATATTAGGAAAGTTATTAATCAAAATGCAATTTTCAACTAAAATTACAATTGAAAAATTTTATGATCTTTTATTAATGCATGTAATATTATATATCCACATATAAAAATAGCACTATTGTTCTCAAAAAAATATCTAGCAATTATTCGAAGGCATTTAATAAATATTTTTGCTAGACCTTTGAGTATGAATATGTCCAACGAGCTTATAACAATTATTTACCCTTGACATATGACCACTAGTATTATCAAGAAAATATCTTAATTGCATATTCTGAAAATTGTGCACTTAATTTGAATAATCTTACAAACTGCAAGTTATGAGTTGATAATAAATACACATGTAACCATTTTATTGATGCATCTTTCAAAAATTATAAATCATTTGAATGGTTCACGTGATGGATAGTGGGCCCACATATATTATCTTTATTCATTCTATAATGAAGGAAATTCAATCCATTTATTAACTAGTGATACTTTAGTAATATTTCTTGAGAACAAATAAATTACGAGAATTCCTTAAATTTAATTAAAGAAACTTCTGGTTTTTTAACAAATATATATGTATGTGAATTCTAAATAATTTATGTATTATAATTGATCCGGATTGATCAAACCGGTCATGTCAAATAATCAAATTTTAATTAGTAAACTTCAAGTTTACTATTTTTATTATATTAATATTTATATTAATTGATAAACATCAAGTTTCTTAATATTAATATCAAATAGTTAGTAAACTTTGTGTTTACTAATATTTGTGACAATTAATAAACTTCATGTTTATTAATATTTATTTCAATTTTCAATTTCACTATAATCAATAAACTTCAAGTTTACTGATATTAGTATCAATTAATCAATAAACATGATGTTTATTGATATTTGTATAATTGATAAATAATATGTTATTAATATTTGTACAAAGTAAACTTTAGGTTAATAATATTTATATTTATTAGTAAAATTCGAGTTTATTAATATTTATATCAAAATAAAGTCAAATCATTTTTTAAAAATATATTACTTATTTTATACAACAATTTTCATATATGGATTTTCATTATTTCTTATTTAGTCTCACAATGATATTCATTTCAGCGAATATCTCCATAAATAATAAGTTTCTTGAGATATAATAGACAAACATCCATATATAATAAATTATATTTGGATAATGACTTTACAGCGCGCTCTTCCAGACCCTTTGAATAATTTTGTATTACCCATTAAAATAATAAATTAACAAAATAATATATATAGTAGATTAAAAATCAAAATAAGTACTTCCACTATATATATATGGACCAAAATATAATAAAAGAATGATCGCTTAATTTAACAGAATAGTTTTTGTAAAGCCATATTTTATGTATCTATGTACTTGTGGAATGGAACTAAAAGAATGTACATTACTCAAGCTAACATCACGAAATTGAAGGAAAAATAATATGTAAGCACTCGGTTTAACCGAAATAAATAAAATAAAGAAAAAATAGAGAAAAAATATAGATATTAAGTTTATGCCATAAAAAGTAGAATAATCATATATATATTTTTACTGTGATCAATATGAATTAACAAATGCTAGTGTTATAATTTATATTTTACTCATGAAATATGAATGAAAAATAAAAGAACCAAGGGATTTATAATGTATGCATTTATAAAATAATATAAAAATAATTTTAAGATAATTTACTGTTAAATTTTGTAAATTAGAATTCTTGATTCCTTCAAGTCGGGTTATCGTAAACCACCGACTTCCAATAATCAATAGAGACTATCATGCAGATAACGTGTTATAAAACTAATCAAAGCAAAAATAGATATAGTATGAATAGAAAATTTTCTCTTATTAATTGTATATACTGAATAATCATAATGGGGTATTTATAGGTACAATATAGAAGTAATAGAATTGTACTAGAAC
This sequence comes from Excoecaria agallocha, assembly GCA_037975025.1. NCBI lineage: Eukaryota > Viridiplantae > Streptophyta > Magnoliopsida > Malpighiales > Euphorbiaceae > Excoecaria > Excoecaria agallocha. Next base: position 9,681,855 of record CM075820.1, read on the forward strand.
ACAAAGAGAGATAAATTTGATAGTCATCCATATACTTCATAATTATCACAATATTATAAAATTTATTAGTTTGAAACATATCGTAGAGTTAAAATTCTGGCTATAAGGAAAACTATAAGCAAAAATTGCCCTTTTGATGCTTTAATTCACATGCTAGTAAGTTAATTTAACCGATTCTTTTCCGTTATATCTGGCTTCCATTGTCGCCATGATAAAACACAATTTGTCTTTATCTGTAAGAAGGAGAGTTGACAGCTGATGATCCGATCAGATGACAGAACCTGCAAGTAGGAGTGCCCGATCGGATTTGGGCGTTAGCACTCTGAAGCTTAAGTTAGTAGCTTTTAGAAGGAGAGTATTTAGAGAAAGATTCTCAGATAGTCAATACCTAGAGCCATTATATTTTAGGCTATTTATAGGAGTTCTTTGGGAGGGTTACTTGAGTACCTTGGGGTGTGATAACTAGCATTGGAGTAGGTGTGCGGCGATGTTATAGGGAGCAGGTGGAAGGCATGGGCGCTTGCTTGTGTCAGTGGGCTAGATAGGACAGGGCATCCCATCAGTCCGATCAGACACTGCGCCTTTATGTTTTGTCTTTTAGCTCATGCTTTATCCTTTTTGTTGATAGGCTTTAGACCCTGCTGAGCTTTATTAGCCCAACCTGACTGGGCCTTGGAGATATTTTTTCGGTAGTTATCACTTATCCCCCTTCCAAAGGGTCCGATCGGGCGATTTTTTACTTTTTGTTGGGATCTTTTGAATTGGCTTGAATTTGATAAGTCGCGTCTATTGATTTCAAACAGCTATTATGCATTTATTACTGTTGCGCATACCGAGGATGATGCTTCATTCTCCGTAACTGCCATAATAGATTCGAGACATGTGGCGATTATCTAGCGGAGAGGCGGTTAGAGAATTCCAAAAGCTTTGAGCCTATAAATAGGTGACTTTAGGGTGATTTTTTCGTCATTTTTTAGCAATTCTTAACAAAACTCTACCAAATTCTCTTTTGTGAACTTTGTTTTTAGCTTTCCTATGCAAAAATTTTTTGGGCTTCAAATTTTAGAGATTTTAGCATTTCTCTTAGGGAGATTACATTACCCAAGTAAGTGAACAATTTTTGCCTTTGATTTTCTTTATTTTTCATAATACCATCATTACTTCTCCCCCTCCTTGAAAGATGGCTTCGAGCAATAACCAGTCTATAGACAAGAGCTTTCTTGAAGCTTATAAAGATGTGAGGCCATGGCTCGTCCTTCGAAACTCACGCAGGAGGAAGTGGCTGAGATCCCTTTAAGATGTAATCTTCCTGCTGAAGTCTCTGTGATGGCTTATCCAAATTCCATGGTGATGACCGATGGACCTTTTGGTCGTGAGAACAATGAGTGATTTATTTGCCATTTGTGGAGCTTGGATGCTGGGTTGAGGCTTCTCTTTGGTGCCTTCAAGATTATAATTCTTGAAGGTTACAAAATTATCCCTAATCAACTTCATCCAACCGGATGGAGAACGGTGTCTTGCTTCAAGATCCTCTATGAGATGGAGAGAATGACACCAACTTTGGATCTGTTCACTCATTTTTTCTATATCTCAGGGTGGAGTGATGGGACAGAGTATTTTTTTACAAGCCGACCGCAGAGGAAGCTGTTCGTTGTACCATCCTTCATGCAAGGCTTTAAAGAAAAATTCTTTTTGGCGGGAATGACCAAAGGATTTGGAGTGTCCTTAATCCAATCGGATGTAGCTATCGCCCTAAAAGACCAAGCGTCAGGTCATTCTTTGTATGAGAGTGATATGGAAAAACTTTTGGACATTGTGGCAAGATATGGGAATCCATATGATTCCAATTATCTTTTTTGCAATTCGATCGGGTCTTTAAACTCTGACACTGGCCTTGACACAGAACATAAGCTTCATAATTAGAGCGTGGGAGAAGTACATATTGACCATCATGCATTGCATGTTCATGAAATACATATCAGCTGGAGAGAATACTTATCTTTTATTTTTGTAACGCAGCTGTAGACGTGATGGCTAAGGGAGACGACGTTGCTAAGCAATTGGCCGATCGGGATAAGGCAAAGATTAAAAAAATGGATGACTCGTTATGCCTCTTGCTAAAACATTCGACGCCATTTGGACGCTTACGTTCCCTACTTGCAACATTGTGGCCTGAAAGCGATCGATGTAATCTCTGAGACTTTCATCGATTCTTTGATAGAGGTTGCACAGGTCATTTACTGACCTTGGCATGGTGTCTGCACAGTGAATCACCTAGTGAACATCTATTTGAGTTATCTGAAGGAGGCAATTGATTCTTGAGGGAATTTGTGGAACCAATTCAAGGCATCTCTTCCTAGGGTGGTGGGGAAGACTATGCAGGCAATCCTTTTATCGTAGGTGTAGACCTGCACTTTACTCAAATACTCCACTAGGTGAGTAGTGGGATTGGTTTTACCTGTATAACTTTTCATCACTACATCTCTCCACCTGGAAGGTAGTTCAGATTTCGTTATCTCCCCGCAGAATGGGGAGGCGGTGCTGTTGCAAGTTTTCCCCTTAAACATCCCTTTCTTTGGTTCTGTCAATCCAAACAGTTTAAGTTTTTGTTTAAACCATTTATCCTTCCTGCTCATCCCTATAGAAAGTGAACTATTTTTTTGTTCTTTGGAAGCGACTGTAATTGGGTGTACGCATGAAGAATGGATCATCGCCAAAGGATGGGGTGGGTGATCTACTGGGGGTGTAAGGAGTATCTCTGTTCGAGGACATTGTCCCCTTCCCCTTATCATATCTGTTTGTGGTTCTGTTTTCCAATCTTCCACCATCATGCGCTCGTTGCTCATTTATGGAAATCCCTTTATTTCTTATTCTCCCAAAGTCTTCAGCCACGAAATCTGTTTCACCACCTCTTTCAAAAGTTCTGGGCCTCTCCCCCTTTTTAATTGTTTGGACTATGTTCTTAGCGAGATTACCAAGAATGGGGTGTATGTCCTTGAAAGTAACAAGGGTGTCATCTGGCTACTGCATGATGACATCCTCAAGCTCCGGAAGGAGATTATCCCTTGTGGGTGATCTGGAAGGTCTCTCTCTTCTCCCTCCAGGCCTATTGTACTCTCATGAGGCGGCGTGCTTATTAGATCTTGAGTCTGCCATGTCTCTCAATGAAAGCATCAAATGATAAAACGTGATTTTTTTTATCTGTAAGAAGGATAGTTGATAGCTGATGATTCAATTGGATGATAGAACCTGCAAGTATGAGTGCTCGGTCGAACCTGGGCGTTAGCACTCCGAAACTTAAGTTAATAGTTTTTTCGAGTGAGAGTATTTAGAGAAAGAGTCTTAGATAATCAATATCTGAAGTCATTGTATTTTAGGTTATTTATAGAAATTCTTTGGGAGGGGTACTTGAGTATTTTGGAGTGTGATAACTGGTATTAGAGTAGGTATGCAGCGATGTGACAGGAAACAAGTGGAAGGTATGGATGCTTGATTGTGTCAGTAGGCTAGACATGATAGAACGTCCTATCAGTCCGATCAGACATCGCTTCTTTATGTCTTGTCATCCAGCTCATGTTTTATCTTTTTTGTTGATGGGCTTTGGACTCTACTAAGCGTTATTAGGCCAACCTAATTGAGACTTGAATATATTTTTTTCGGTAGTTATCAGTGCCCTTCTTCATTTTCTTTCTTTCTGCTAATTATTCTTCCTTAGTCGTAATCCCTTTTTTTCTTCTTCTTCAAATTGTATATTATAATAAGAAGCAGTAAATTAATTTGTCATATTTCAACTAACTTACCCATCTGATCTTGGGACTTCTCTTTGTTTTGTCTGTTAAGACCTGCATCCCAGTGTCTCTCTTTCTCTCTTCAACTCACTGCTTTTCCTTGTATTAGGTTTGTTTTCATTGATCTGATTTATTTGGTCAGATTCTTGCATTTCTCACCATTTTGGTTTTAATCTCATTTGGGTCTCTTCGATTCCCTTGCATTGTTAATTTCTTGCTAGTTATTTATGTAATCTTTGTAACCATTCATTCATTATTAAAGCTTCAACTTTTTATCTTTTTTTCTATCTATAGACACTACAAAGTTACCTCTCTCACCCTTTCTATCGATTTAGTCATTTTCTTTTGGTCCACTCTACAAATCAGTATCTCGACTTCATTTCTCATCTGGGTTTTCTAGAAAATTTCATTTTCACCTGGGTTTTGCAGAAATTTTTCATTTTTAATCTGAGATTTCTAAATTTGTGTGCCATATTTTATGGAATTTTTTTAATTTTGTGTGATTGATCTAGCTTACTGTTAGTGATGTCTCGTTTCAATGCAGAATCTCCTAGTTGTTGCTCAACACATTCTTCTTCTTCTCCTCCTCCTCCTCCTCCACCACCACCTTCTTCTGTAGCTTTTGCTGAGTTGAAGCTATATCAAGCTTTCATCTTTTCTGTGCCAATTTTCTTCACTTTCATTCTCCTCTTCTTGTTTTACTTTTTCTATCTTCGCCGTCGAAGGGTCGATTGGGCTTCTCTTCGAATGCGAGCTAATTTACCTGAAAACGGCGATATCTTGAGAGTAAGATCTTGCCCTTTAAAAGACTTTTGAAGATTCTTCTCATTTCTGCATATGTGTATGTATATTCTGAGTGTTTGTGTTCATATCTTTCTTGCTTGTGGTTAAGCAGGCGGAATTAGGCTTGAAGAAAGAGCTAAGGGAGATGTTACCCATTATTGTGTACAAGGAGAGCTTCTCCGTTGAAGATACACAGTGAGTGTCCTTTCTTTTCTTTACATTCTCTCTTTCTCTCTCTCTCTCTCTCCTCTCTTTTTAATTATAAATTTATTCGCCGATTAGTTGTTTTATTAATGTTTTTCTTCGTCAGATTCGAGAATTTCAGTATTTCATCAGTTTCTTACTTTAACCAGCATCCAAATCAAAATCTCTGAGTCTTTTTTTTTAATCACTTGTTGATTATATTAATGGCCCAAATTATTCATGGTCTTGTAAGAAAAAAACCTTGGTTTCGCAAAAATATTAGTCTTGCTGTCATTTTTGTTAAAGCTTGTTGTATTTCCTACTGGGATTGCTTGTTAATTAGGTAGCCAGGCTTAATCAGGTTTTAATACAGTTTCACTTTATGATATTAAAGTACCATATCCTTTTCATATAACCAAGAGAGAGAATCATTCGAGAGACACTAATCAACACTGGCGACCAACCAACTTGAAGTCTCGACTACATTGAAGCAGTTCAGATTTTAGTCCAAGCCCCCCTTGTTTATTTTCTAAAATTGGAGACCAACCCTCTTATTGCCATTAATTTGCAGTCTTGACCATTGGAATTAAATCCAATCTGTTTCTTTCCTTCATCCAAGAAATTATGTCGTCATTGTGAAACTTAACTGCATGATTGAGACTGTTTTCCCTGATGTTTTTATAGTATACCAGTTGATCATTTGTGACAACATTGATCTTAGCTTCTAGTGCTTCATCAAGCACTATTCCTATCGGAAATTTTTCATGGCGAAGAATATTGTTGGTCAGTGCTATGCTAGAACTTCAATTGTTGATTATAATTGGTGAAAATATACAAATATTTTAGTCAAATAATTCTTGTGTTTTCTGGTCAGTGTAGACTGAACGAGGGATTAAATCTTGCATCATGAGATCAAATTTTATGTAGGAGTTAAGGGATCATTCTGACTTGAACCCTTGGATTGAAATTCCTAAGTTTGATGAGAATTGATATTTGGAAATTGCTCATGAAACTAAGTAATTGTTGATTTGGTGACTTAAATTTTGTTTTTATTTGGATCCTAGCAGATCATTTCATTGGTCTATACATGCAGCTCCTGCAGCTTGCCCCTACACATAAATTAAAGCTTGCAGATCAGAAATTTTCAATTTGTAATTAAAAGCCTCAAGGATTGCATATTGTATGGTCAGTTGGATATGGGTCATATGCATCATCATTAAAACTGGCCAGGGCTTAAATAATGGGATTCATAATCTTTAATATTATTAGGTTTGATGTTCATCCAATGCTTAGAGTCATTCTAGGTTTTTGAAAACCTTGATGTTCATCCAATGATTTAGTTTGGTATTGTCCAAGATTTCAAGACTTGGATGAGTTTTCTGGAAAGTTCTATTTTTAAGACTGCTTCTCTACTAAGTAATGACAATAAGCATAAGATCTAGGGAACCCAGTGCAAAATTTTGTGCTTGGGCTTTGTTTCCTTGTGCTCACACGGACAGTCGAGAGATAATAAAAAGTTTTTGTCAGTTGAGTCAGAAGATTGGAGTGTGCAATATGCTGCAAATCAGATTTGAATTTATGATGATCATAAACTGATTAATTGTTAATATTGTTGGCTAAGGCTAACTTCCTAAAACCCTTGGTCCAAGCACAATCGCCATTCTTATAGTTAAGATATATACTTTTAAAAATTTTTATAAAAATACAAATTTTATATTTGGTTATATGAAGCTGAGCTTGGAACTCATAAGGGGTATCAAAGCCATCTCATCCGGGCCAGTCTCCAGCCAGTGAACAGGTCTATTAATTTTCTTATCTGATCCTTTGTTCTTGTGATGACTGTATTTATCCTGTATTTGGGATGTAATTTTGTGACAAAAAAAAAATGTCTGCAATTTTATAGAAAAGAATTTCTAATTTGAAAGTATTTTTGAGCATTGTATATTTAGCAATTTAAATTTATGTGCATAGAAAGTATTTTCATGCTTTAAGAGTTCTTATGATCGGTGTTGACATAATTTGATCTTTAATTTGTGCATATCATCCAAGAATAATACTGTGCCAGCTTTAATATTACCTGCTGGCTTGAGGATGAATACTGGTGTTTGAAATGCATGGTAACTTATGCACGGGATCTGAAACTTTTGAATCATTGCTGAAGAAACTATGGTTAAACAATAAAAGACTGCATCTACTGACTTAATTTTGATTTTGCCTCTCTATATTAACTCTTTTCTTGTAAGATTTAAAAAAAAGGAAAGAAAGAAAAAGAAAAAGAAATGTTCTTTGGCACTTTATTTATGTGTTTATTTATTTATGGTTTAATATATAAATTTTTTCCTAAACTATTATTATTTATCAGATTTTCTTCCTAAATTAATTGCATATCAGATTACCTTCTTGAATTTATTGAAAATATCAGATTACCTCGCTTGTAAGGATATTTCTCGGTTCGCAAAAAATGCGTGTTAATAATAAGCGAATAATTTGATATTTTTTAATAAATTTTAGAAGAGTAATTTAACATTTTCAATAATATATGGTGTATTTTTTATATTTTAAAAAAGTTCGAATGACTAGTATGATATATTCAATAAGTTCAGTGGGGTAATAAAAAATACAATTAGTTAAAGGGGAAAATCTGTAAATGATATAGTTAAAAGGTAATTTATATATTATCCCTTTATTTATTTAGTACCCCTATCCATCAGCTGGGTTGGGGGTGGGGAGTATTGATTATGAGGAATAAAGGTGCTGGATTTCTCCAATGAACAAGTTTTTTGATGTCAGAGATCAGTCAATGCCATGTCCAGTGAAACCAGTTTCCATTCAATAGCTGCGTGGTTGACTGTCTCGTAAGTTTGTGTGCAAAAATGATGGTCGTCAAGACATATACCTAGCATGTCAAATGTGGTAAATGCCTATTTCGATCATCTGAAATATTTTATCTATTGGTAAAGTAAAAAGGAAGAGCATACAGCCATTAGTAAGCCACATTAATAATTTAAGCTAGATTACTTAAATAGTCCACAAATCCTAAAAGTAATTATCACTCCCAAAGTTAAAACCAAATCCTTTCATTCTAAGCTTTCTATTTTCTGATGATATATTGGTGTTGAGTATAGATGTCCAGTATGCTTAGGGGACTACCAAGCAGAGGATAGACTTCAACAGATACCTGCTTGTGGTCACACATTTCATATGGAGTGCATTGATCACTGGCTTGCCAATCATACCACTTGTCCTCTGTGCCGTCTGTCCCTTATTCCATCTGCTAAAGTTCCAAATGAATCACCTAACAATCAAGTGGAAACTGGTCGGGGCTCTTTTCTGGAACGGAACACCAGGGAAACTTCTGGTCAATCAAGTGAAAACTATTGTGGAGATTCAATATCTGGACCACTCTCTGAGCCACATAGTGAAGACTCCAGGGGTTCCCCTAATGCTTCTGATGAAGATGTGGGAAGTTCTGAATGTGCTGCTGAGGACAGAGAAGTTGCAGATGGAAGGCATGAAGCTGAAGGACACGAAAGCAAGAGAGGATTTTCTGGTAATTTCCAATTCTGTATATATCATCTTAGCATATCTTTTATTTTGGCGCATCTTATCATCTCAAGTTCATGTTGCTTGTCATTCACTATTTGACCAGTTCAAATTGCCATTGGAATATCCCACTTCAAACTTCTGGAAATTGATGCCAGCATTGTGCAAAATAGTAATCCAAACCTGGAGACAAATATTCAGATATAATACAATCTTCTGTATATAGAATACAAGAAAATAAATCCAATTTCTTTGATAAGTGACCATTGTTGCATCTCTATACAATTTATAAAACTTCAGAACTACTGATGTTTTATAAATTTTAGAAAATTTTCAGTGTCTGAAATCAATTAATGGTTTATCTGTCAGCAGAAGCTTAATCTCAAGCATGTAGCGGAGATAATCGAGCAAAATGCCTTGAATGCCTTGTACAATGTATGTGGCTTAGCTTAGTGTCTTAGCTTCAGAAGACTACTTGCATAGACCTTGGAAAGATATTCACACTGCAGTTACAAAGGTCCATTTCTTTTCTTGAAGAAAGGGGAAATAATCACTTAATGATCTCCTGGGTGATGTTTTTAATGGTTGTGCTTCAGATGTTCAATCAAATTCAATAAAAAAAAATGCCTGAAGTTAGCATGATTAGCATTTACAGCATAGTATATGGAGATCATGAGACAGACAAAGGGAATCTGTTGCTTATTTGCAGTTAGGTGGTATTATATGTTTACTAGACCTTGTGAAATGCTAGTAGTGATGACATTGTGCACATGATACTGGTAAGGAATAAAATTGAATAGGCAGTGAATAGATCCAGATTTTTCTTTAATGTATTGGACGTCCAGATTTTCTTTTGTTGTTTTGTTTACACAATTTCAAAAGTAGTTGGCCCATGTTAGGTCTGTCTGTCTTGTGTGAAGAAACTGAATTTCATCGAAAGCATTTGTCTACTTCAAAAGAAAAGCTGGTATAACATATTAGTAATCTTGCTTTATTCCCTATTCTTCAAAGACAAGTTTGTATTTTTGTTATTTTATTCTTTGAGAATCCATTAAATTGTGTGCTAATATATGCTGACATTGGAAAGGAAACTAAAATGAAACCTTTGTAGAAGTGTAGTTTGGTAGGTTTGTGAAAAATAGTTAGATCAGCCATACTTTATGTGAGTGGGTGTTGGTGTTGGGCGATTAAAGTTCAATATATTCACAACCCATGTGGCAGAAATGTATATGTTAAAATGGATGAATGGGTACGAGGTTAGACAACATAAATAATGAATACATCTGGCAGAAGGTGCATGCAGTGCAAGTTAGTCACGTTATAGGGGAAGGATGTTTAAGACATGTGCTATGTAGGGCTTTAGGTGTCCCAATTCGAAAATATAAGAGTTAAGTAATGGAAGGTAGGAAGAAGGGTAGGGGTAGACTTAGGATGACGTAGAAAGAAAAGACTGGCCAATAGCGTCAGATTAAGGTTTAGTTGTTGTTGTTCAAAGTTGATAGTGTAATTGCATAGTAAATTACTGTGTTATTATTACTGAAAGTTTATAGTGTAATTGCATACTAAATATACTTTTGATTTTTTTTCCCTCTTATATATCAAGACAATAATTCCATTTCACTTCTATAAACAATAATTAGAAGTGACCAAATTATATTTTTATTAATTTATAAAAAAGTAAAAAATATATAGATACATTTACAATACTAAACTAAGGGTGAAATAGAAAGTGTATAATACGTTTATGATGTATTCCTAATTAAACTAGTTTTGTGTGCACATATTTTACACGAGTTATATATAATTATTTATTAATAGATAGTAAATAATTATTAGTAAAGTATATTTACATTTATAGTTAAGTGTGCATATGTGTTTTTTTTTTGGGGTAAAATTTGAAAGTAATTAGATTTTTAGTGCTACAATAAAAATATTTAGGGTTTTAGTGTGTTAAGAAATGGTAATTTTTTTTGTTGTTTTGTGCCAGTGCGGCACTCAGAAAAAAATGAGGGGAAAAATATCAGAAATCGGCAACTTTGATTGTCCTTTTTAGCTTCAAAACGACACCGTTTTACATATGATAGGGTTTGCGTTATTTTTAGCTTCAAAACAACACCGTTTTACGTATGATAGGATTTGCGACAGTGTGGATTCCGGCCTGACAAAAAAGGTCAAACATAGTTGACGTTTTTTATTTGGTGTTCGGTTGATTTATATTTTCTCTTTTTGAGAAAAGCAGTGGTAACTCTAGTATTCATCTTTTCTCACTTGAAAATGAGATAACAGTACACTAAATTTGATCAAAACCTAAAAAAGAATATATATATATATATATATATATATATATATATATATATATTTTTTTTTTTTCCTTCTGGTTTTTCAAAAGGGAAAAATTTGCAGCTTGAGTTCTGAACTTTCAGGTTTTGATTTGAAAAGAGAGAGGAGAGTGCTTTGATGAGCACGGAAAAGAAGAAGAAAAAAATGATTTGACAGTTTAAATGGCATATGTGGTCAAGTTATTTAACTGAATCAATAAGTTCTTTTGACTTTTTAACGGATTGTTTGACGAAATCCATCAATTAAAAGAGAAATTTAAGTTTGGGATTGACATTGTAAATTTTCAAAAGACGAGTTTGATATTTAAAAGCACCCTATAGTTTAAGTTTATAATTAACCCTTGAATAATTTTGACATTCATAGAAGCGCCTTTCATGAGTTGAAACAGACAATGAACACCACATTTCAGTTGGTTTATCACATCTGCAAAATGGTGCTTACATCTTCATTCAATAAAGGTTTAATTATTGGAAACGAGAACAAAAAGTAAAAATCCTTTGTTGCGGAGAAAGATTGGATTATCGGTGACTGTTAAATAGGATTGAGAAGTTTGAAAATTTTACCATTGAAATTGAGTATATGAGATAGAAAGGTTAAAGATGATTGGAAATGGAATTTCATGCTAGGGGTGTGCAAATAGTCGGTTCAGTTTGATTTTGAATCGAACCGAAAAAATTGAAGACTGAAGTTAGCAAAAAATAATAACTGAAACCGAAGATTTTAGAAACGAAAATCGAATGGAATTTTGGTCAGTTCGATTCAATTAAACCGATTATGGGTTGTTATATTATTAAAAATTTGTTCATCTCCTCGACAAACCCCTTAGCCTTTACTGGATATCTCTTTTTGGGATTCTCGACCGTCGCGGCAGACACAGCAGAAGCAGCTTTCAAAGGCATATTAGCAATTCTAACAGAAGAAGGAACTCAAAATCGATAAGAAAATCTTCTGGGTAAAAAGCTAAACTCAAGATTAGAGGAGAGAGAAGGAGATGGAGAAACTTGGATGTACGATTTGTTAAATGAAAATTGGGATTGGATGGAGAAACTTAGAGGTGGGATTTGTTAAATGAAAATTGGGATTGAGAGATTGGATTAAAAGAAGCCATTTTTCAAACAAAGGTACCTAATTTATTTAGTTTAAAAAAAAAACCAGAATAGAAAGAGTATAGAATTCGATGGATGAAGAGTATACAACACCTTAAGAAAACGAGGAAGGTGTATATTTAAGTTTGAAAGGGATGTGCTTGGCTCCTTTAGCTCCATCTTCTCCATGTGCTTTCTTTTGCTTTTTTCTTAAATTAAGGGTTCATTTTCAAAGCAGATGAGCAGAGAACAAATAAAAGAATGAAGAAGGCTTCTTCAGAAGCTTACACAGAAAATAAATGAAGAAAAGCCAAAACGGTGTGTTTTGATAATTTCGGTCGGTTCGGTTTTTTAATTTCAAAAATTAAAACAATAAAATCAATTTTTTTATTTCAGTTCAAAATTAAAATAACCGAAAATCGAAATAATAAAATTAAATATATCAAAATTTATTCGATTCGATTCAATTTTCGATTCCGATTCAGTTTTGCATATCCGTATTTCACGCTATCTCAAAGCATTATTTCAGTCTCCTATCCTAGTCAGCATTTAGGCAATTATTTTATATGGTTAAAATAATTTTGAGCGGTAAAATTGTATACTTAAAAGTTTTAGGTATTAGATTCACTTTTGTTTTAAGTTCAAGTGCAGAAAAACAACATTAAATCTTTAAACTATTATGCATTAGAGATTTTGTTATGGCATATAATTTTCAATGTACAAGTGAATTTTTCAACAGCTTCGTAATAACATAATTTTATAGAAAATTTTTACTTCTTTTATTATTCTTATATTATTTTCTTGATTGCAATAATCAGCTAAAAGTTTACTTTTACCTTTCAACTTTTTAATAAAAAATAATTTTTTAAATTAAAATTTGAATCAAATTCACTTGCAATTTCTAACTCATGGCTAATTCATATTATGCCATCTAAATAACACTATATTTTATTTTTTCTTTTATTTTTTACATAATTTACTTATATAATTGTCATAAGAAAGCGTAGTATTGTAATGGAAATATAAAATAGGTAAAAAAAAGTTATAAAATAAAGAAAAATATACTTTTATTGATGACATAGAGTAAAAGTGAATAAAAATTATGTTCTAATTAACTTAGAAGTTAATTTTGGAACTATTTAGTTAAGTTAAATTAGACAATTTTGGAATTATATGGTTAAATCAAATTAGACATTTTTTCTATAAAAGTTCATTTATATATGTTCTTTGCTTCCAATTTTTTTTTTCTGCTCTCCCAAAGAAAATTTGCTGATTCCACCCGTACACATGATAAATTGTTTTTGTAAGATAGTATAAATAAAAGTATTTAAGACTTTATTTAACAAAACTATTATTATATTTCTAATTTTTTCAATCTTTTCTTTTACAATAATAATAATAATAATAATAATAATAATAATAATAATAATTGAAGGAGAATGGATACGCTCATGACTCTAAATTCGGAAAGTAAATCAAATAGGTTTGATACATAATACTTCGGTTACAAAAATTAATTTTTATACTGAATACGTCAGTTATGGAAATTACTTCCTATATTGGATGCGTCAGTTATATAAATTAATTCATACATTGAATACTTCAATTACGAAAATTAATTTTTGTATTAATTACTTAGGGGCCTTTAAATAGGGAATTTTCCCGTAATATTGTTGAGCAGAATAATTTTGTACTTTTGAATTTTAAATTACAATTCTCGTCTATAATTTCTTTTGTTGGTTGTAATCTTGTTTTGTTAGTGATTAATAATACCTTGATTTATAAAAAAAACATATATCATGTATGTATTGTACGTTAAAACATATATCATGTATGTATTTCAACAACTCAAATCAAAATTATAGAGTTATAATGCCATGAATCATACGTTGAAGCAAGTAATATTGTAGCTAAAAGCCACATAGCAAATTAATAAAACAAAATATTCTCTACGGTTCTTCACAACAGTAGATCAAGATAAAAGCAACAGATCTTCCAAAAATTGCATAAGCAACCTTAGATGCAAAGACATGGTTACCGTGGATGAACTAATTAACTAAGAACAAATTAACTTATTGTGGATAAAGTGCAGACGTCGGCAATGACGGAGGGTAAAGATCAAGTGATGGCGATGACAAGGGGCAAGCGTGGCGACAAGGAAAGGATAAGCAAGAGGGAGAGAGGAAAATTGATTTGGAAAATTAGGGATTTTTAGATTTTGTTTAGTAGAATTGTAGAAGGCAGATGGGGATTTTAGGGTGTATCAAAATGCAGTATTTTAAGAGGGAATGGTTATTCGGATGGGTCGGGTTTATATGGGTTTTAACCCGACCCAACTTGAACTTAAAAAACTTAAAATCTCCAACCTTACTCGACCCTAATAACCCTACTTGAATTCTTAGTTCGGGTCGAGTTATTCGGGTAGGATCAAGTTTTGAACACCTCTAGCAGTTGCAGCTTACATGGACGAGAATCTTGACATGTTCCAATTTATAGATAATTGTTATAGCATTACTGAGGCACTCAAATGTTATTATAGGCAATTTAACCCTATAGGGCACAAATCATACTAACCTGAGTATCATGGTCCTAAATTGGTACCTGATATGGAGTTACAAAGAAAGAAAGGTTGCCCAAAAATAATTCACATTCAAAACGAGATGGATAGGTGAGAAAAAGGCTTTATCACTCATTACAGTAAGTGTGATAATGTTGGTCATAATAAAAAAACTTGCAGAAGTGATGCTAGATCATCGAGTCAATATTTTAGAGGTTGACAATTGCATATACAATTTAACTTTTGTATATTTAAGTTATTAAATTTTATTGTTGAGGTTGCCAATTTATTCTATTCTTCATTATGCTAATAAAATTCATGAAATAAATTGTGTAGCTATAAAAAATCACTAATCAAATTAAAATTGTATTTAACTTAATATCATAATAGTAAAACAAAATGTAATGAGAAAACAAATTAATAACATAAATAATTGTATTTAAACATAATCTAGCCAATTAATTTATATTATTGACAAATAATAGAACATTCAAAAACTTCTATTGCAGTGTGAGGTGTTATCTCTATTTGTCTGACTATCCATATCATCAATATTTAGATATTACGGTAATGACATTACATCACTATAACCTCCACTGTATAGTGGTTGGCCGATTAAATCCCGAGTACTGACTAGATTTAGTCCATTAAAAAGTTTATTGAAAAAATCATCATGCTTAAGTGGTTAGCCTGTTTGGGCATATGGGTTGGACTCATATTGAATTGTTAGGCCCGTTTGGTCATAGAGGATGGACTCATATTGCATTGGTGGTCCTATTTGGGCAAGCACATCATATTGATATTGATCTCCTAAAGATAAACTGGTGTTCAAATCAACATTTAATCTGGATGCCTCATTTCAAAGTCATTACATCTAGATGGTCCAATTGCAATATTAAATAACTGTTGCTGACTAATTGAAGACAAACTGAAAGAACTGGAAGAGTCTTCAAGAAGATATGCCCACTACAAAGGTTTAGGACCTTCGTGCACTCTAGGTAGAATAAGAATAGATTCAACTGTAGAATGTCTTTCCCCCGTTTCTCTCTTACTACATCTAGATTGATAAAAATCCTCAAAAGGATGGGTCTTCAAGGGGATCTGTGCAGTATCAAAAATAGGTTGTCTGGGATAATTAGTTAACCATCTATCAATAGCACCAACAACACCTAATATACTCTCTGATGCCAAACAGATGCTAACTTTTGTATTGGATGATGAACTAATGTTGGTGTGCCCGATTTGTTCGGTGTAATCAGCCCACATATAAATAAATAACTTTGTTAAAAATATCAGTATTATTATTTAAAAATATAAATAATTAAATTAAAAAATACTAATGCATTAGTGGAAGCTCCAATCGGGATTATCCACCGTCTTGTACGTGATGTAAGCCATTGTATATACTATGACCTCGAAAGTAAAGGTGCACGAAGAGGAGGACCCATAACGGCACAAGTATGTCGAATATTTCACTAATGAATAAAACTTGAAAATTTTACTTCCCAATTTTGATCAGTATGCCCCTTTAAATTGATCGAGTGCAACCTATCATCGTATTATAGGGGGAGTGGGATCGATTGATCAATTCCAAATTGCCTTAGACAACGATTGTGGTGGTGCTACTAGATAATATGAAAACATACGAGTGGCACAACCGATGTCCAAATGGCATTTCCATTTGTACAAAGTTGTGGTAATAAGTGCAGCACATTCTTGTAGGGCTCTCAATCCATCTACAGCAAAAAAAAATTATCATGTGTCATATTGTAAGAAAATTTCCTTTCTATATAATGAGATTCGAAAATATTATGAAAAAGACAAATTATATGTAAACCTGGTCGTCACACTGTAAGTCCAAATCGAGACGATATTCAAAAACATATTTGCTGTGACTTTTGTTTAGATCCAATTAGGATTGCCACCTGATAAAGATCAATAATGCATTATCAGTCAGCAAATTGAATTAACAATTTTAAATTAATATATATATATATATATATATATATATACACACACACAATGAATAAAATTTACTTATAACCATAAGGATGGACTAATCAAGAACATATGTGTGGACATATAGGGGCCAAATATGAGGCAGCCTTTTTCAAGCACATGTTTATATCAATTGATGCTAACCACCAAGTGAATTGGCACTCGATCGGGTTGCACAACATAGCTTTTTGTACAACCACATAAGGCATGCATATCCCTAGTTGTACTCACCGGTAACTTATAAATTCTCTAGTAGTGGGAGCCACATCAAATGTATATAATGATTTGACTGTCCTGTACATAATAATCCACCGATACAATGAAGAATCCATGCCTGAGTAAAATATTCTATGTGGTAATTAGTCATTTAGGGTAGCAATAAATTAAAATTTCTTGACAGCCATGTAATTTTTACACTGTGTCCCATTAAAATCATTTTCTGTAGGAACTTGACCCAAAAGACAACCACATAGATCAGGTCAATTATGCTCTAGATGTCCGGTCACAGGACATCCTTCAATGAGCAAGCTGGTG
>CM075820.1:9698865-9743421 GCA_037975025.1 Excoecaria agallocha
GTATTTTTAAATCTTGGAATTTAACAAAACCCCAGTCTTATTATATGGCAATATTGGAATCAGAGCAGGTTCTGTAATGGTTACTCATAACCCCAAAAAAGGACCCAAAATCCTTTATTCCATGGTAAAAATCTACAAAATCCTTTCTCCACTTGAATGGGGACAGACATTGCACACTCCCAAATATTTTCCCTTGACTTCAAAACCACCATTAACCATTGTAGGACATTCAATTACTGGGATTACCAATAACCCTGGTATAATGCATTCCTACTTTAAAACCAAAAGTTTAGCCACACTTGGCTATTCTTCTTCCTCCTCAAATCTGACCCTTCAAAAATCCCCTCTCGGTTCAACCATTGGTGGAAACTCTATGGTACCATTCCTGAAATTCTAAAACCTTCAGTCCAGGAAGGCTACCTTATCTTTAAAACCTCCTACAAACTGACTGAACGAGAAAGAAGATTTCATCCCTTGCTTCTTTTTGCCACAAAATTTTATTTACCATGGATATCCTATTGGTGTTTAGAATACCAATAGAAAGATGCTTCAATGGTTCTAGTCAGGAGATTCAAAATTCGTTGGTGGACTAAGTTCTCAGTTCTCGCCAGCATCAAAAAACCTGATGTCAAAGAATGGCTTCAAGCCTAAGGACTCATCAAACAAAGCCCAAAGGTCACACAATTTTTAACCCAAAAGTCCTTTGCACAAACCCAGTTGGCAGCTACAAAAACTGAAGAAGAGTATTTTCAGATTATGGCCCAACTCCTTAAGATCAAGGCCTCATCATCAAAAGCCTCTTCAGTTCCTTCATAGGCCGAATCATCTTTAGACTCTGAGCCCATTATTGACTTAAGAGATGACAATGAAGATGATTGCTATGGTATCTTTCTGCCACCATAGTCAGTTTTTATTTTCAAACATGGATCTCATCAAGGTCCATTTATTGTAAAAGGCTAAGCCCATTAGAAAAGCCGGCCCATAAAAAAGTAAAAGTTAAAACAGGAAATGATTGGATTCTTTACCTTTACTTTGACAGATATCTGCTCCCCACATGTGGTGTCTCCACCAACTCCAAAATGGGCAAAAAGTCTTCTTTACGGGTCTAAGCTCACGTGATAAACAGAAGATTTCCTTACCTCTTGTGGGTTCAAGCTCCCACAATTTTAGGCATAACAAACGGATGATTTTCCTATAAAAAGACCCCTTTCCTTCCTTCAAAGGCAGAAACCCTTTTAGTAAGAATTTTCCAGCCTTTCCACTCTAGCTTAGATTCTTAGGAAGCTCATGTGTTAAGCATACCTTGTAATCTTGAGTTGAGTGTATCTTTAAAAACAAAAACTTGTGTTTTGTATTTTCGTTTCATATTTTCATAAGTATCGCTCATGTGTTGAGCATTTGTTTCTATATTTTTAACTTTCATTTATAAAAGTTTCTTCTACAATATCCTATGTTCTAATGTTGTCTTCATCATTTAAGTATGCTCTGTACTTACGGCTTATGCTGATCTTGTGCATCAGAAATTCTGTCCGTATATTGTCTGTGATTGCATCCAAAGGCATATAGGCTGAAACAATTTGGTCTGTGGGCTATTAGTTTCCAAAGGGCAACTCTGTTGCTATGACTGATTATTGCCACGTACCTTCTACATTTGTTATATATGTGTGTGTATGTGTGTGTGTGTGTGTGTATGTGTGTAGATATGTGTATACACACACACACACACATATATATTTCCCAGCATTGGTATCAGAGCCTTTGTTTAAACGTTCTGGCATGATATTAAAATTAGATCTAAAATTTTATGTGTAAAATTGGTAGATCTAATTAGGTTGTATGAAATTCAATGTTAAATATACATGAGTATATATATATATATTTTTTGTGTATGTGTACACCAAAAATTGTGCAAAAAACTCCATAACCATAAATTAAGAGTTCATATTTTTGAATTTTAACCTCATCATCGTGTTTGTGGACCCCTGAAAACATCCCACCGGCTGAAGTCAGATTGTTGGAATCTACCTTTAGGGCAGCACGTGGAGTGCATGCACCACCTACACAAGGAACGTGCTAGAGGGCTCATGTCCCTCACGCGTGGGCCAACTGTCAGAGTGATAAGTCACTCTAACACGTAGCCCAATAGAGGCGGGACACATAGGCCACTGCGGTGGCGCCACATGTTAGGATGACTTGTAAGATCGACATATGGACTAATGGGATGATGACACGTAGACAAATGTGATGGTGCCATGTGTAACCACATGTCAATGTGATGTGTCACTCTGACACATGGACCAATGAGGGGTTGACATGTGGCACACTTTGATATTTTCACGTGTCATGCTTACATGTTAGAGTTGACATGTGTCCAATTAAGGTTCACCACGTGGCATGTGTGGGTTCACCCATTTGCCATATAGGCCAATGGTTAGCTACCACGTGGTAGACTGTGGTTATGCCACGCGACACATGTCCATCTACCTAGATTCCACATTGACCAACGTGTGGTTACCACGTGTCAAGCAGGGGTCCGACATGGCAACATGTGGCCTAGTGACCCAGTTGGTGCGTGGTATACTTGTCACATGTGAGGTGTGTGAGGCCCACCCTCATCGATGCATGAGGACGTGTGAGCCCTCATCCGGTCACCAAATTAGCTCAATTTTTTTTAGGACCATAAAATAATTTTTTAGACTTTTACCAAATAAAAATTATTATAAAAATTGTTGAAAATGTTTTTTTTTATATTTTCTTCCTTATTAAATTTTTAAATTTGTTTGAAAATTATATTATGTGGATTTGTCTTTATTTTTCATTTAAATGAGTTTCAATCATATATGTTTGTACATGAGTATACTTACTATATATTTTTTGTTATGTGTAACAGAAATAGTGATAATAAGGACTCCTAATTATCCACGGACTCATCAGGACATTGTTGAAGTCAATGCAAAAGTGCAAAAGGTTCACAATATGAGGATGAACAAGATGGCTCGAGGTGATGATATAGATGTAATAGTGTATCACATAATATACAAGCATGAACAAATGCAAGAGTGGATTTGGATAGGTGGCCTAAATTGAGGAACTTGATGATAGATGAATGGACTATAAAAAATGGAAATTATAGAAGATAAAGTATCCATTTTTTTCTTAAGGCATCCAAGAGAGGAGTGTTGAGAAACAACACTAAATATAAGATGGTGATTACGAGTGCATGCATTGTGTATCATCTATGGCTACATGATCGAGTTCATGGCATTTCTTATCAATTATATAGGATGATCAAAGATTCATTTCCAGTTACGAGGCTAGTTTTGAGACGTACTAGTATCTCTGAGTAGTTGATATGAGTGTCACATTTATTATTGGTTAGCTGATTTTTAAGATATGATTTATGTTTTATATTATTATTTTAAGACAAGTGTGTCTCATCTTAATTTGTTTCCTTTTTGGGATTGTTGGATGTTGGTGATTAATTAAATAAATAAGTTTATTTATCTTTTGGACATTATATTGGCATTTAACTTTTATTATAAATGTGTTTATTTAATTGTTAATTGCTAATTTGTTTGCAAGATTTTATGAGTAAAATAATTGCATGATAATTTAGTTGAGACTTAGATTATCTAGTGTATAATATCCTTTAATTAAGTTTAAGAACTTAATATCCAACAATCAAGATTTACTATACATGAAACTTTAACCGATAAAGTTAGACATTAGGACTTAGAGGGTAATTGGATATAATTAGTAGCCTTTTCAAATTTAGGCCTAGTAGATAGCTTTATTAGGTTACTTTATAGATGCCTAGTAAATAACATTTATTGCCTTGTCTCTTTTAGTTATATGCAACAATTGTTTCATTAGTGATTAGAGGATCCAAATGGATACTGGTTTCCAGATCTAGAGTATGAAAATTCAGTATGTGCTAGAAGAGCAAGAAGCTCTATAAACCTTAAGTTTAGTTATGGCTAAACTTTAAGATGGCACCATCGTCTAGTATAAGCAGGACTGAGATGCCTATATAGCATGAAAAAGAGATATTCCATTGCTTGCATCATATTGCTATGTGCAAATGTATGATGATATCACTAAGCAATTTTGCAAGTGTTAAAATGAAATAGATTTATAGATCGCTTTACGGGAGAAATTCGAGGATATATCTCTAACTAAGTTTCAATCATTAGTGATCAAGTTTGATACTTATCAGAACAGTTTGATCATACAATGTGGGAACATCTAAGAGAGATAGAAAACATGATATGCGAGCTTAGTGAGACTGGTCATAAGTTGATCAA
Organism: Excoecaria agallocha; assembly: GCA_037975025.1. NCBI lineage: Eukaryota > Viridiplantae > Streptophyta > Magnoliopsida > Malpighiales > Euphorbiaceae > Excoecaria > Excoecaria agallocha. The sequence continues at coordinate 9,703,170 of CM075820.1, forward strand.
TGAGTAGTAAGTCCAAGTTGTTATCCATTCCTTACCTAGAAGTTAGGAGCATATGAAGTTGTAACCAGCTAATAAGGAATGTATAAAGACATTTGAGGATGTCACTAGATATTTGGAGCTTGAAGAGGTCTGTCTGGCATCAATTAAGGTTAATGACAAAGTGCATGTGGCACAGTCGCATTCTGATAGAATGAGGTCTACTTAGAACAACAAAATAAACATTTCAAGAGTGAAATAGAATTACAAAAGGTCCAAAGGCAAGAAAAGGATAAAATTTTCAAGAGTGAAATATTTCAACTGTTAATAAAAAGAACACTATGTAAGAGGCTGTAATGTGTCCCAATAGATTCAGGAGTAATAGACCACGTGACAAAAGATTAAGATGCTTTTGTCTAGTTAGTTTTTGTTCTTCTTTTGATGAAACTTGATTTCATTTACATTTCAAGGATAACAACGTACGCTTATGTTAAGATGATGCTTACCATGGTTTTGGTTTTGTTTTGAATAGTTTTATTGTTATGGATTTGGATCCTGACTATTAATATAAAGCTAGTTTTTCCTTTTTCTTTATTTTTTTCACATAGTTATGAGAATAATGTGACATTGTGGTGTGCTAGATTAAACCACATTAGCCAAAACTGAATGATTCGATTAGCCAAAGTGAGATTGATAGGTGATTTGAATAAGGTTGAATTGCCTACCTATAAGCATTGCCTGAAAAGAAAATTGGTTAGAAAACCATTTGGAAAAAAAACTAGGACCAAATTTCCATTGCAATTGGTCCATTTAGATGTTTGTGGTCTAATGAATGTGAGGGCAAGGCATGGGACCTAATATTTCATCACATTTATAAATGACTATACAAGTTATGGTCATATCTACTTGATTTCTCACAAGTCAAAAGTGTTGAGATGCTTCAAAAGTTAAATGAACTTAGTTGAAAATCAATTAGATAAGAAGATCAAAGTTTTAAAAATTGACAAACATAAAAAATATCTTTCTAATAAATTTAAAGCTTTATGTGATGAACAATGAATTAAGCATCAATAGTTTATTCCTAGAACTCCACAACAAAATGGCATTGTGGAAAGGAGAAATAAAACTCTCTTAAATATGGTAAAATCTATGATGGCTGAGGCAAATTTGTCAATCTCTTATTGGGGAGATGCTCTATTAACATCTATATATGTTTTAAGCTGAGTGCCCTCTAAGTCTATCACATCCACTCCTTATGAATTGTGGACTGATCAACAACTTGACTTAAGCCATTTACGACCTTGGGGTTATGCTCTTTATGTTCATGATACCTCAAACAAATTTGGTAAATTGGGATTAATAAGTAAAAAGAGTATCTTTGTGAGATATTTTGAAGGATTAAAAGGATATGTATTTATGGGTGAGCAAGAAAATGGCATAGTGACAGAATTTGAATCACGAGACATCATTTTCTTAGAAAATGAATTTCCAAAGTTGGGCAAAGTGAGTCAAGACTTCACTTTTTATGAAACTCAAGAAGAAAAACCATTAAGATCACTCCATCTGAGTGGGAGGGAACTTGAAGAAGAAGGTCAAAACCCTTTTCTTTATAATCTGGATGTTTAGGATCTTTACTCTAGTGGGAGTATTTTTGGCTTCAGTGGGAGCATAGATCTCAATCCCAGTGGGAGCATTTCAAACTACGATGTATATATAAGATATGTTTATCAAGAATCGAAATTACAAAATTCTAAAAGGAAAAGTGTTCCACATCGACGATTTGAGATCGAAGGCTCGAATGAAGCCCTTTTAGTTATCTCACAAGATGAAGAAGAGCCTAAAAATATTTAAGAAGCTCTTTCATGCCCAGCTAAAGGTAAATGAATTAATGCGATGGAAGAAGATATGGCATCTATGAGATTGAACCATGTTTCGGAATTGGTTGATATACCTAAATGACGTAAACTAATTGTGAATAAGTGGATTCTCAAGGTAAAGCAAAAATTCGATGGAAGCATCGAAAGATATAAAGCTCGGTTACTCACTAAGGGGTTTACACAACAGGAAGGGATTATCTATGAGTAGACTTTCTCACTTATTGTCAGATTTACGTCTATAAAGTTAATTATGGCCTTAGTGGCTAGTTTAGATCTAGAGCTACATCAAATGGATGTATAGACTACTTTCTTCAATGGAGGATTAAATGAAGCGATCTACATGTAATAACCTGTAGGTCTTATTGAAAAAGGTAGCGAACATAAGATTTTTCAATTGAAAAGATCAATCTATAACCTCAAACAGTCTTCAAGATAATGGTATGTAAGATTTCATAACATAATTATATTGAATGAGTTCAACATGATTGATGAAGACCATTGTGTTTATCACAAAAACTCAAAAGAAAAATTTGTCATTTTGACTTTTTATGTAGAGGACATATTAATAGCAGGAAATGATATGGAGTACATAAATAAAATCAAAGTTTGGTTGTCCTCCAACTTTGAAATGAAAGATTTGGGTCAAGCTAATTGCACTCTTGGAATTAAGATTTCAAGAGATCCTTCAAGAAAGTTATTATCTCTCTCTCAACAGACATATATCAACAATGTTCTTGAATGATTCAACATGAAAAATTGCAAACCCATTGATAACCCCATTGTTAAGAATAAGTTTTTTAGTAAGAGTATTTGTCCTGAGATGCCAAAAGAAATGGAACACATGAGGAATATTCCATATGCCACTGCCATGGTAGTTTAAATTATGCAATGTTGTGTACTAGACCTAATATATGCTATACAATGGGTATACTAAGTAGTTATCAGTCCAATCCAAGCAAAGTATATTGAAAATAATGAAGAAGATACTTAGATACCTCAGAGGTACCGCATACCATTCTCTTTGTTATAAAGAAAGGATCTGCAATTGAGAAGATACTCAGATGTTGATTGGAGAGGTGATATGGATGAGAGGAAATCCACATCAGGTTATGTATTCTTTCTTGGCAAAGGTGCCATCTCGTGAAGTAGAAAGAAATAAACCTATGTAGTCCCATCAACAATGAAAGCTGAATTTGTCACTTCCTCTGTTGTAGTATAAAAGATAGTTTGGCTAAAATGGTTTGTGAGCCATTTAAGAATAATTGCCTTAAAGGTACCAATGACAGTCTATAGTAATAGTCAGTCGTTGATGGATGTATTGACATTAAGTATCAATACACTAAAGATATTTTTATACGAGGAGAAGTGAACTTACAATACATTTCCTCACTGGATATAATTGCAAATCTATTAACAAAAGCTGTAATGAGAGATGTGTTTTGAGAGACACATTAGATCTCAGGGTTTGTGCAGGATTTGAGTTATACTATTTTCATTATGTAATCCCTTAACATTATTATTTATGAATAATAATAAAGTTCATTATTTGGCAATACATGAGTGTGAATATTTATATGTGAACATTTACTGTTATTTATTATCTGATTGAGCATGTCTAATAGAGAAGTAGCCCACTTACATAGGTGCTTACCTTAGTTTTGACAAAAAGTTGACAAAGACTAAGATAAGATGATTTTTGAACATATGGTGAACTCGAGAGCCTATTTAAAATAAAAGTGCCGTTTTACAAAAAATACAAGATAAGTCTTGTTAAGGTGCAAAATGAAGACATATATGAGGTTGTATGCTTTGGATTGAGATCCAAATTGGATTAAGCGTAATCCCATGATAAATTAAATGTAACTATCATATTTTGTCCTAAAATCCAGAAGTAGTCTTGAAATGGGAGGACTAAAGTTGGATACTTCGGTGCATTACAACCCTACGCTTCTGCATGGTGGTACATATATTTTGTGAGATATACACTCCTTTAAGGATGGAAAGAACACCATGACACATATTTCATACCATGTGTGCTTCAAGTGCCCAAGGGAAGGGAATTTAATATGAACGATCTCAATTTTTCCTAGTGTGAGACCCTAACTAAATTTTGACCCTTAGAACCCTTAACTTATCCCTAAAGTATGGTTCAATGTGGCTAGCTTAGTTAGTCTCTAAGAGGCTATGAAAAAATTTGGTCTGACAGGTCTAACTGGAAAAGCGAGCTTAATCATGATGGATGGCATATAGTAAGAGGAAAAGATAGTCTTTTTATCACATTTAATTGTTTCATGGTTCACCAAAATGCCTATTATAGTTTCTATGAGTAGAGACATAATAGTGAACATGAAAATTTTTTTATGAGATTATGAGTTAAAACAATGAATGTGAGAAGGCAATCTAGGGTTAGGCATACATGGATAAAAGGATCTTGTTTCTTCGAGATGCTATATATACCTAACAGGTGTATAGTAATTGTGCTCTCGATGTATGTTGGTCACATGGTCTATTTACCTATATGATTGGAGATTATGGTTGGATTTTGTTCTGTCATATACGAGTAAGAGATGAAGAAGAATGGATACACCCATGACTCTAAATTTGGGAAGTAAATCAAATATATTTGATACCAAATACATTGGTTATAGAAATTAATTTCTATCTAAATACGTCAGTTATGAAAATTAATTTCTATATTGAATGCATCCGTTACAGAAATTAATTTTTATATTAAATACGTTAGTTACATAAATTAATTTTTATATTAATTACCTTCCTAATTAAAAAATCTAAAAATCTCTATAAATAGAGCTTATGAATTCGGTTTTAAAAGTTGGTTGCTTGTTTTTCATAAAAAAATTCTAGAATGAATTCCTTTTCCTCCCACCTTGTTCCTCGGTTTCTTCAAAGGATATTTAGACCGTGGACTTGTTGCTATTATCTCACCCAATGATTTGTGGATAATAGCCATGCCAGTAACGTAAAAGAAAATCATCATCGTCATCATCATCATCATTATTATTATTATTATTGTTATTATTATTATTATTAAACAAATACTGCTACCAATATTAGTGAATTTTTATATTCTTTTAGTTTAATTATTTTTAAGTTTTATGAAAGAAAATAAGCCATAAAAACATGAAATGTAATCATAAATACCTCTTGTAGTGCAGAATCACAATTCGCCAAGATTGTCCTCCTTTTTGTGTCACCGACATTGTTTTCACCTATGCCACGCAATGCCTCAAAATGAAAACTTGAATTTCACAAACTAAAAAATCCCAAACGAATAGAGAGAAAACGTGTGAAAGTATTTTGACAAAATTTCGGTATAGAATTCTTTTCATGCATTCCAATAATAGAATTCTTAGCCTTATATATAGGGTTACAATTAAGGTAAATTAATTTTCCTTAATTAGTGAGAATTAAATTGGCAGTTATACAAATTAAGTATAGAAAATAATGACAATCATTAATATGTTAGTTACTTAATTTAAATTAGGTAACTGCCCATATTGATATCCTATAATTATGAAAAATTTCCTAATTAAGGGAAATCCCAATATGGAACTAATTCCTATTTTGATATTATCACGTTTATATTGGAGCCAATTTCTTATCTTGTGAGTCATGGGCATATCCTAAACTCTTTTATCTCCCATTTGCACACGTCGAAATAATTTTCAGTCATTCTCTCCTATCATACAGGCAGATAGTTCGTTTGACCAGCATATGTTAAGAACACTAGTACTATACACCTGTTAGGGATATATAGCATCTCGAGAAATAAGATTTTCTCATAATAGTATGCCAAATCCTAGATAGTTTTCTCACATTCGTTGTTTTATCTTATGATCTCATAAAAATAATTTTCATGTTCACTATTGTGTCTTTACTTATAAAGACTACAATAGGCTAATTGGTGAACAACGAAACCACCGAATGTGATTGAAAAATATCCTCTCCATTTACTCTATCCCATCCGTTATAATCTAACTCATTTTTCTAGTTAGATCCGTCAGGCCAAAATTTTTCCATAAACTTTTAGGGACTAACTAAGCTAGCCATACTGAACTATACTTCTGGTATAAGTTAAGGGTTCTGAGGGTCAGAAAAATAGGGTCTCATACTAGGAAAAATTTAAGATCATTCACATAAAATTTCCTTCCCTTGGTCAACTTAAGAACGCATGGTATGTTGCATGTGCTATGGTGTTCGCCCCTTTTCCTTAAAGGAGCACATGTCTTATTATTATTTAACACCATACAAAAGCACAAGGTTGCAATGCACCAAACCATTCAACTTTGATCCACTTCCTTAAGGACTACTTCTGGCTTTTTTTGACAGAATATGATAGTTACTTTTAACATATCATCGAATAATTTTTAATCCTATTTTGAATCTTAATCTAAAGAACACATGCTCATGTGTGTCTTTATCTTTACACGTTAATAGGACTCATCTTGTAATTTCTCCAAGACAACACTTTTATTTTGAACAGGTTCTCGAAATTCACTTTGTGTTCAAAAATCACCTCATATTAGACTTTGTAAACTTATTAACAAAACTGATGTAAACACCTAAATGAGTGGGTTACTTCTCTGTCTAACATGCTCTATCTTATAATAGTAAATGTTCACATATAAACATTCACACTAATGTATTGCCATTAATGAACTCAATTATTATTATTCAAAAATAATAATATCAAGATATTATAGTATAAATCAAATCCTACGCAAATCTTGAGACCTAAAATGTCTCTCAAACACATTTTTTGATATAGGTTTAGTTAAAGGATTTGCTATCATATCATGCTTAGAAATATACTGAAAGTTCACTTCTCCTCGTGCAACAATGTCTTTAGTGTATTGATACTTAATGTCAATATGCTTTATCCTACTATGAAATTTTGGATCTTTAATGTAAGCTATCAATGACTAACTATCACTATAGACTGTCACAAGTTCCTCTAAGGCAGTTACATTTAGATGGTCTATAAACCAGTTTAAGCAAATTGCCTCGTGTACTGCAGCTGAGGAAGCAACAAATTCTATTTCCATTGTCGAAAGGGCTACACAGGTTTGTTTCTTGCTACTCCAGGAAACGGCACCCTTGCCTAACAAGAAAATATAACCAGATGTAGATTTCCTCTCATCCACATCTCCTCTCCAATCAGCATCCGTATATCCTTTCAAATGTAGATCCTTTCCTTAAAAATAAAGAGAATAATCTACGATACCTTTGAGGTATCTACATATCCTTTTTACTACCTTCTAATGTGCTTCGCCTGGATTAGATTGATATCTACTCACCACGCCCACAACATAGCATATATCAGGTCTGGTATACAATATTGCATACATCAGACTTCTTACGGCACTGGCATATGGAATGTTCTTCATACGTTCTATCTGCTCTTCTATCTTAGGAGACATGCTTTTGCTAAGAGACTAATCCTTAGCAATGGGGTTGTCTATGGGCTTACAATTTTATATATTAAAATCTTTAAGAACTTTGTTAATGTATGTCTCTTGAGATAGTGACAATAATCTTCTTGAGTGATCTCTTGAAATCTTAACTCCAATTATATAATCTGCTTGACCCATGTCTTTCATCTCAAAGTTGGATGACAACTAGTATTTGATAAGATTTACGTATTCTTTGTCATTTCTTGCTATAAGTATGTCTTCTATATATAATGTTAAAATGACAAACTTATTTCCCAAGCTTTTGGAATAAACACAATGGTTTTCATCAATCATGTTGAACTCATTCAACATGCCTGCTTCATGATATCTTAAATACCATTGTCTAAAAGACTGCTTTAGGCCATAGATTGATCTCGTCAATCGAAAAACCTTATGTTTGCTAAATTCTTCAATGAAACCTATAGGCTATTTCATATAGATTTCTTCTTTTAATCCTCCATAGAGAAAAATAGTCTGTACATCCATTTGATGTAGCTCTAGGTCCAAACTAGCCACCAAGACTAAAATTAACCTTATCGACGTAAATCTAACAACAGGTGAAAAAGTCTCCTCATAGTCAATTCGTTCTTATTGTGTAAACCCCTTAGTGACTAGTCGAGCCGTATATCTTTCGATACTGCCATTAGCTTTTTGCTTTATTTTGAGAATCTACTTATTCCCAATTGGTTTGCATCCTTCAGGTAGATCAACCAATTCCTAAACATGGTTCGATCTTATGGAAGCCATTTCTTCTTCGATTACCTTAATCCACTTATCTTTAGTTGGGCATCAGAGATCTTCTTTTACATTTCTAGGCTCATCATTATCTTATAGTTTAATAAAAAAAATCCTTGTTCGTACCTTCGATCTCAAATCATCGGTGCAGAACACTTTACCTTTTAGATTTTCACAGTTCTAAATCTTAATAAACATGTCTCATATATTCATCATAGTTCGGAATGCTTTCACTAGGATTGAGCTCTATGTTCCCACTCAATAAGGATCCATACTCCTACTGGAGTTAGGCATGCTCATCCTCCTACTGGAGAATGGATCCCGAACATTTTGATCGTTGAGAAGAGAGTTTTGACCTTCTTCATTAATATCCCTCCCACTCTGATGGAGAGATCCAATAATTCATCTTCTTGAGTTTCGTAAAAAGTAAAGTCTTAACTTACTTCGCCCAACTTTAGAAACTCATTTTCCAAAAATATGAGAACTTGTGATTTAAATTCTATTACTGAGCCATTTGCTTGCTTACCCACAAACACATATCCTTTTGATACATCAGAATATCACACAAATATACTCTTTTTACCTCTTGGTCTAAATTTACCAAATTTATTTTAGATATCATGGACATAAGCAGCACAACCCCAAGGGTGTAAATGACTCAAGTCAGGTTGTTGGCCAGTCCACAACTCATAAGGAGTGGAAGCAACAGACTTGGAGGGCACACAGTTTAGAATGCATGTGGCCATTAGCAAAGCATCTCCCCAATAGGAGATGGACAAATTTGCTTAAACCATCATAGAACTTACCATGTCTAAAAGGGTTCTATTTCGCCTTTTCGCAATACCGTTTTGTTGTGGAGTTTGAGAAATAAACAACTGATGTTTTATCCATTTCTCATCACATAAAGCTTTAAATTCATTAGAAACATATTATCGACCATGGTTGGTTCTCAAAGCTTTAATTTTCTTGTCCAATTGATTCTCAACAAGATTTATAAAGTTTTAAAGCAACTCAATTCTTCAGACTTATGAGAAATCAAATAGAAATTACCATACCTAGTATAATCATCTATAAAAGTGATGAAATAATAGGCCCCATGTCTTGCCCTAACATTCAATGGACCACAGACATCTAAATGAATTAATTGTAAGGGAATTGGGGCTCGAGTTCTTTTTCCAAACAGTTTTCTAACTAGTTTTCCTTGCAAGTAGTGCTCATATGTAGTAATTCAATTTCATTTAAATCACCTAACAAACCTACCTTAGCTAACTGACGCTTTCAGTCTTGCTGGATATGGTTCAATCTAACATGCCATAATTTTACATTATCCTCATATGTATTTGAAGAAGAAGAGATTAAAGGAAAAACTAGCTTTATTTAAATAATCACGATCAATATCCATAATTATAAAATTGTCCAAAATAAAACCAGAACCATAAAAATGTCATCTAAAAAAAGGTTAACTTTATCATCCTTAAAATGTAGAACAAACTCAAGTTTCATTAAAGTTAAAATAGAAACTAAGTTCCTACGAATATCAAGAGCAAAAAGCACGTTGTGTAGGAGTAAGGTTTGGCCTTTACGTAAGACTAGTCTGCATGTGCCAATTTCTAGGACTACCACTCTAGTATTGTTGCCTACATAAATTCACTTTGCATCAATAGTTACTTGTTAAAACTCGACACAAGCATCTCAATCCCTTATCACATGATCCATTGCTCTTGAATTAACCACCCACAAAGGATGAAATTCAATTAAAATACAGAACTTGATACACAAATTTCACTGACTCTTGAGTTAGATAGTGTATCTATTTGGGCATAGTGCAATCTTTTGCATAGTTTCCCTTCTGTGGCAGTTGAAACACTTCACCCTAAAAATGTTCATTTTCTTTTTGCCTTTGGACCCCTTTCCATTCTGCTTAACATTCTATTTTTTAGGCTATTGAGCCCTTTCTTTGCCTTTTCCATGGAAGCTTCTCTTCTTGTTTTGGTTTGACCTTTTCTTACTAGAATTGGAGTGTGCCATATGCACATCAGCATTGACCTTGATCGATACTAAATGGTTCTCTTCCAACTCTAAATGTCTAGTGACATCCTTAAATGTCTTAATGCTATCCATATGAGTCAGTTATATTTTTATGTGCTCCCAACTCCTTGGCAAAGATCGAATGATAGCCTGAACCTATTGCTCATCAGTCAACTTATGACCTGCATCACCAAGCTCACAAATCATATTCTATATCTCTCAGAGATGTTTTCTCATTGAATGACCAAGCCTCTTTTGATAAGTATCAAATTTGATCGTTAAAGATCAGAGTCTAGTTATAGATACTCCGCAAAACTTCTCCCACAATGCAACCCATAGATCCATTGTATTTCAATATGAGTGAATTGCATGGTGGTATCCTCTTCTATTGCACTTAGGAGGATGATACGAGCAATGGAGTTCTTCCTTTTCCATACTACATAAGCTACTTGGTCCTACTTATGCTGAGTAGAAGTGCCATCCTCAGGTTCAATCATAACTGAACTTAAGGTTTCTAGAGCCTCTTGTTCCTTAAGCACATACTGAATTTTCATACTCCAGATTTCATAGTTGTCGTCATTCAATTTCATATCTTTGTTTAATTCAACGATTATCGATTTAGAAGCCATTTAGATCCTCTAATAAAAAATTAGAACATATGTTGCACTTATTAAGAAGAATATGGCAATACATGCTATTTACATACATCTAAAATTAGAACCTAATAAGGTTATCTATTAGGCTTAAAATCGAAAAACTTACTAGTAGTATCTAATTACCCTCTAAGTCCTAATGTCTAACCTTACAGATTAAAATTTCATACATAGTAAAATTGATTTATTGAAAATTAAGTTCTCTAACTTAATTGAGGATATTATGTGTATAAGATAATTAAGCTTTAGCTTAACAATCACGCAACTATTCCACTAATAAAATATTGCATGGCAAATAATATTAAAATAAACACATTCATCATAAAAATTATAAGCCATTATAATATCCAAAATCAAAATATACATATTTATAATAAAGTCCAATAAATCCAAAAGAAGACACAAATGTTTCATCTCAAAACAAAATTAGGAAACATAATTCCTAGCAAAAAAGTTCGCAAAAAATAAAGTAGTATTAAGACACTTATGTCAAATATAATTAGGATCCCAATGGACCCAATGCCATCCTAGTCACTGGAACTGTCATCTTGACCATACGCATTAACTGTAACGGTACTCCATGTGTGTAATCAGTTAACCATGGGCAATTCACTATACACCCACTTTTGAGCACCATCTCAGACTGAGTATTGCTCCTGAACACTCCTCGTTTTGCTATCTTAAATAAAAACTTAATAATGGAATCTTTATAATTTTCCCTTCAACACTCAACAAATAAGTTCTGGAGTTCCATATAGTAGCTAAATGATTCACACATGACATCATAAAGAAGCTTATGATTCCACCCCCTATCCAGGCCACCGACCCAAATGTAGTCTTGCATCTTCCTATGCATTTTGACTATATGATGCGCGATATCATCAATATCATAGCTTTTTGCCTTCTTGTAAAACCTCATGCTATGGACGTCACATACACATGCATTGGCCAAAGCAACACCCTGAGGAGTGTATGGTACCAAAGGTGTCCTTATTATCGTCATATCTATTACATATAATAGTATAAAAAATTGTTAATACACTCATGTACAAACAAATGATGATTAAAACTTATTTCAATCAATTATAATGACAGAATTCGCATATGTAATTTTCAAACATATTTGAAAATTAAAGAAGGCAGAAAACACATTTCCTTAAATTTTTTCCAAATTTTTCAATAAAATAATTTATAAAAAATAATTCTGTAACTCAAAAAAAATTTAAAAATCACCACAAATCAAAAAAATTAAGAAAATTAGAATTGTAAAAAATTGGGTGAAAATAGTGGCCAAAGTGGCCCTCACGCGCAACAAAGGAGCCACACGCTAGCAAAGGCACTTGACCAAATGCCGTGACCCCATTAGGCCATGTGTGGCCACATGGCATGACTATTTGACACACGACAGTCCCACTAGACTGAAAAAACTTATACGTGACATGACCACGGTCAGCCACATGGCAGCCAGTTATTGGCCACGTGTCAACACATGGCATACCTTATCAAGCCACTTGTCAGCACCGTAGGCTGCCAGGTGGCATGACACGTCAAGCCACATGGCAGGACCCTTGCCACGTGTCAGCCTCACTGGTTACCATGTGGTGCCATGTGTCAACTTTTGGTTGGTCCACGTGGTGCCACGTGGCATCATATGGACCCCTCATTGACATGTCAGCTGACATGCATCGCTTTATCATAAGGCCACATATCTGCCCCCACTAGGCCACGTGGCTGAGTGACACTTCACTTAATGTGTGTGGCTTGGTACGTGCTAGAGACACGCCCTCTGGCATGAACCCAACACACTTTCACGTGCCACTTTCCCGGTGGTTTTAGGCCACTAAATTTTTTATAGGGGGGTTTGGGCCTCTGAGTCCAATCGTATGGTCAAAAATAAAAAAATTTTACTTGAAATATTTATTACGGACTTTTAAATAATTATTTAATTCCAGTGTTCAAAAAAATTTTTGGACCAAAATTAAAAAACACATACAGAACAAATCTAATATGCATATCAATCAACCTATCAACATGTATGAATTTTCACAAAAATATAGATCTACATAATAGACATACCAGAATATACAAAATATGGCTCTGATATCAATGAAAGAAAATAAGTCATAAAAACATGAGATGTAATCATAAATACCTCACGTAGCGCAGAATCACAATTCATCGAGATTGTCCTCTTTTTTACATCACTAGTATTGTTTTCACTGTAACACCCTAAAATTTTATCTGACATGCATGGTACATTGTATATTATGCACAGTAATCCAAGGACAGTTATCAGAGTGATTACATTAGTAAAACATAGAGAAATTTATAAAAGTTTAAAAGTTAAATTTGCTCACCCTTGAACAACCAGAGGATGGGTGGCCTGTTTGGAAAGTATAGGTAAGAATTTAATGAGATAATATGAGTTAAATGGGATCCATTGGTACAATTTGGAAAAATATTGAGGTTAAATAGGCCCCTGAATCAAGTAGAGAAGGGTTTTCTCGATTATCATGAAATGGTTGACCGAAAGTTTGATTGAGCTCAAAAATATTTTACAGAGCTCTAAAAATTATTTCGATCATATAGACCCATTATAAATAGCTTATATAAGCCATTGGAAGTGAAAAATAAAATTTTTGATAGTTTTGAAATTTTGGATTTCGAATCGGCTAAATTTACCTTTAGAGCTAGAAGTATACCCAAAAAATTTCAAAATGACCTAAAATTTTAAAGACACATTTTTTCATATGCTAGCGCACACGGGAAAAAAATATTAGAGCATTCTAACAAGTGAAACATCAGTTTCAGAAAAGTAGTCAAAAATCAAGATTAAATTAATTAATGGGCTTAATTACCATATTTTAAATATATAAAGGCATAAATGTTATTAAAAATGAGCCATAATCACCTAAAAATAGCAGCATAGCCAAAATATGTATAGGGACCAATGAGATGATGACAAGTGGCTTAAAAAATAAGCCATTAGATCAAATAGTAAATGGATGAATCTTGGCCCTAGATTTGGTGGACATAAAGACAAACTAAAGGGGTCTAGAATAATCTACAATTCTACCATAAATTCTGTAAACTTCTCTCCTTTTTCTTTAGCAAAATCGAACCCTCCCATTTCTTGCCATTTCCACGATTTTACTTCATTTCTTCTTCCTCCCACCATATATCAACCTTTAATTTTAATCACACGCTGTAGAAATCATCCTTTAGATCATAGAAGTTGAATTGCATCAAGAGGAGGCTTGGAGTTGGAGTATTTTTAGAGAGAGAAGGTTAACCTAATTAGGTAACCAATTGAGTTTTGTTAGAATTAGTTAGAAATTTTATTATAGACTTGTAGAGCATGATTAATAAAGTTGCTTAGTAGCTTTTATTTGTTTAAAATCATGACTGAAACTCACTAGTTTCTCCCTCTAAAATTTGGCTAAAGAGGAAAATCAAAGGAAAGACAAAGGCAAAGAGAAAGAAAGAGAGGAGAAGGAAGATTAGGCCACTCTAAAGCTAAAGCAAGGTTAGTGGATATAATTTACATTTAATTTCATCCACTTTGTTGGAATTTCTTCAAAATTAACATTATGTAAATAGGTGAACTTATGTAGAAATAAGAAATAATTTAAACCAATATGATAAAATGATGAACTAAGATGATTTAAGTATGAATTGATGAAGAAAGCAAATTAAAACTAAGATATCTAAGGTAGGCCAAATTGGGTACTAAAGGTTAATTTGAGTTAATTTAGTAATTAATGATATATTTGATATGAAACACACATTATAACTTACGGACAATATATTGGAACTGATTTGAATGAAGAATGATAAGTGTATATGCTAATACATAATGGAACATAATGGTGGACTAAAAGGAAACTTAGGTATTATAAGGTGAATTGACTTTGTATTGTTATATAGAGGTTTAAAATGGCATTAGAAACATATTTGGCATGTAAATGAAGAAAGAATTAAATGGTATATGGAAAATCTCAATGAGGCCGAATGGTATATGTGGAATTCCTAGTATGTTTTCATCACTTTTATATGATATTTTATGTATTTGTGATGAATACATAATGATTAAACACAATTGGATACCATACAAACATGTAGTGTATATGACATAATGTAACCAGTAAGGAAAAACATATAAAAATATAACATAAGTTATAAATTATAATTGCCCTTAATGTACAGTGGGTGATTCAAAATCCTAGAATATAATGGCTAGCCATAGGGATACATATGCCGCAGTAGCATCATGAGGTTAGTTGGATAGCACACATTAGATTAGCCGACACACACGTGTATAGTGGAGTAGCAGGATCACGACAAGTGGTCCCTTCACCCACATTGTAGTAGCCAAATCATGGCAAGTGGTCTATATGCCAATAACATTAGAGTCCTCGTCCCACATATCCGATTCAAGGATTTTTACTAGTCACGTTAGGGGAAAATCATAATTTGGTGAAAAATTGAGGACTAAATAGTAAATTATGCCCAACATATATTAAAGATGAAATAAAATAATGAAAAGGGTGAAAATAGAATTAAATAAGCTAAAAAGAGTGAAAATGTAATTATACGAGAAAAATAAGGGTAAATTGATAATTTGGCCTCAAAAATGTTATTAAAAAGGTTAAAGTGGTTAAATAAGTAAAAGGGGTAAAATCATAAAATAATAAAATGTTTAGGGACTAAAACGTAATTGACCACCTTATAGGTCAATATAAGGACTAAAATGGTAATTTTACCACCTAAGGTGAAATACAAGTCAAAGGAAACATAAATGACAAAATTGGAGTTAAATAAGGTAAATATAAAAAAACAAGAAAAGAAAAATTAAGGAATAAATGGAAATTTTCCATTAAGTGGAGGAATATGCTGAATTAAATAAAGAAATTAAGTAAAAGTAGATTAAATGGTAATTTAAAGAAAAATAAGAATAAAATTTCACATTAATTACGTGAACATAACACTAAGGGTATAATGGTAATTTTACTTAAAATATTTTAGTAGGTGAAATTTTGTGTATATGTATCCACCACTAGGCAACAAGGTTGCTTAGTGCGTGTTTTGTTTTGAATGTGCGCAAGGATAGGCAAAGTGAAGGCGAGCGAGGAAAAAATCTTGTGGCATGTACATTGTGGAGATTGTTGGTTTATGTATTTTGGATGCATGTAATTTAAGATAATAGTAGTTGATGTACATATTATGGACTTGAGATGTAAATTATGGCATGCAATTAAATGCTAAACGTTAGTGGATTTGATGAAATATATGTGATGGAACTTATGTATCGTGTGACTGTGTTGTGGGCTAATAATTGAAGTGCAATACATGAAATTGGAGATATTGGAGGTGGAATTTGCCATTAAGGAGTGTAAATTTGATCATTGCTAGTTTGGGTAACATAAATTATAAGCCATCATGCTGTCGAAATTTATACCAAATGAATAGTAACTTAGCGACATTAAAGCAAAAATGTGATATTGAAATATTAACTTGGATTATCGACTTAGCACAAAAACCAAGAAATGAAACTAAGTAGTATAAGGTAACATTGGTAGTGCCATTTGACATACAGAAGTATGAATGAACATAGGGTGTCACATTCACCCATGCCACGCAACGCCTCGGGATGAAAACTTGAATTTTACGAACTAAAAAACCCCAAACGAATAGAGAGAAAATGTGCGAAAATATTTTGACAAAGTTTTGGTATATAATTCTTTTCATGCATTCCAAGAATAGAATTCTTAGCCCTATTTATAGGGCTCTAATTAAGGTAAATTAATTTCTTTAATTAGTGAGAATTAAATTGGCAGTTACACAAATTAGGTATAAGAAATAATGACAATCATTAATATGTCAGTTACCTAATTTAAATTAGGTAACTGCCCATATTAATATCCTCCAACTATGACAGATTTTTCAATTAAGGAAAATTCTAATATGGAACTAATTCCATATGTATATATTATTTCCTATTCGATATTATCACGTTTATATCAGGGCTAATTTCTTATCTCGTGAGTCATGGGCGTATTCCAAACTCCTTCATTTTATATTTTTTATTTACTTAATTTTATTTAAGCAATGTTTACAAATAAAAATAGCAAATTTCATTTTTAAAAGGAAAAATCCATACTTTAATTTGTAACATTTAACATTGTTACACATTAAATTTCTGAACTTTTAAAACTATATATTGATTTCTTGAACTTATCGATTATAATATATTAAGTCCAAAAATATAGAGTATAAATGATAATATAATACACGTTCCGTTAAAATTACGTGTATTTAATCAAGTGCTATTATTTTTTACGTATATTTTGAACTTAATATATTCTAATAGATAAATTCAGAAACTTAATATGTGATTTTGAAAGTTTAGAAATATAATATGTAAAAATATTAAAGTTTAGAGATCCAGTACATAGTTTTGAAAGTTCAGAAATTTAATGTCTAAAATTATTAAAATTTAAAGACTAAAGTATGAATTTTTTCTTTTTTAATTAAAAATTTTTTACTTTTTAAGAACCCATGTATACATGGCAGAATACATCTTACATAAATTTTCTTAATTTTTTTCATCTTCTTTTTCCTTATTCTTTTCTAATTTTCAAACATATATTTTCTCTAGTTATTATGGGAATGTATTGTCGTAGATTATTAGGTAATACAATTCATGTGAAACACAACTCTCATTCCTTTTATTTTAATTTAATCGTATTTTTTAATAGTAAAATTTTAATTTAGTCTAACAATAAAATATTAAAAAAGCTAATTTAATTTTAAAAAGTGTTAGTCCATATAAAATAAAAATTGATAGGTATCGAAATCCCTAAAAATAAATTTTAATTGTTCATAATCAAATAAACTGCAAAGAGGACATGTAAGGGTCGAATTTACAAAAACTAATACCAATTTGATTTACAGTAATTAGAATTTTAACAAATAAAAATAAATAAGGGATTTTAGCTCAAGAATTTACAATACCGAAATTAAATTACATTAAAATAACTGCATTAAAATGCAAAAAAATAATTAAAATCAAATTAATGGATGGAAAATTCCTCTTATAGGTATTCATGGCACATGATTCAATTTGTTGATTATGGATGAAAACATAACTCTGAAATCATATAATGGACCAATTATAGTCGTCGGTTTCGCACTCCCAACCAAATTTTTTCATATTAATATGCTAATAAAGTAAGACTATAATTAACACTAACTAATAAATAACAATTTCTTAGCAATAAAATTCAATTTATTGATAGCTTTATGAAATATAAAGAGCCGACTTAAGACAACTAATTTCTTAGCAAGACTGATTCAAATTAAATAATGCATTAACTTAATACAACAATCATCCTTAGCGTTTTTATACTAATTACTACTTGTTATTGAATCTACTATACAATTACGAATTCAATATCTTCAATTAGTTATATGTTATTTAATTAAATGAATAACAAGCTCTTATTGCACAAATAATAAATAACAATAAAGATGAAATTTCTCTAAATATGAGCACTACATAAAATTAAAGATAAAAAAAATTAAAGCATAAATGACCTCACAATAATTGGTAGAATTATACCTTTGAATTAATATTTAACCGAAATAAAGCGTTTAGCCACTCATGGCCATGAAAAAAATTGCAAAATAAAAATTGAAAACTTAGAAGCAAATTCCAATTATAGAGCTAAAACAGAGAATATGGAAAATTTCCAATTTGATCCCCTTTTATTTCTAATAAAACTCTTAAAAAATGTAATTTAATCCTATCTAGATAAGGAAAATAAAATAAAATATTTAAAACAATTCAAACTTCGTAAAACTACTGTTTTTAAATCCTTACATTATAGCCTAATAATTCTAAAAAGTCAGCTAAAATACTACTGAAACAATCTATCCAGTCGACATTTTGTTAGCCTTAAGCAAGGATAAGCCTTTTAGCTAGGGGTAAGCATGGATCGGTTAACCTGTCCATAAGCAAAAAAAAAATTAATCAGTTCATTAATATTAATTTTTTAAAATAATTAACCATTAATCAGTCCGTTACATTCGATTAACCAGTCAATCGATTTTAGTTGTTCGATTTGGTTAACCAATATTTTTCAGTTAACCATTAAAATTTATAATATAAAATTATAAAAAAATTAGGAAAAGTTCAATTAAATTTTAAATGTACAAAGTAATTTAAAATAAAAATCACAAAACAAATATAATTTACTAGCTAAAATTTATGTTCAACAAATTAATAGCTAATATTATAAAATAGATTAATATTTGTTGGAAATTAAGGTGTTTAATTTTAAGTCAAATAAAATTTTGGATAATATTAGATGTTAAAACATATACTCCAAAATATAAAAAAAGTAATTAAATGCTATTATATATATATGATAAAAAAACAACATATATAAAAGTTAATCAATTACTCTATATAAATATAACTATATAACTAAAGAAAATGACATAATATAAATTTAGTTTCAAGTATTATATAAATTTTATAGAAAAATATAAAAAAATTAAGTTATAAAAATAAAAATATATTTTAAAATATTATTGTATGTAAGTTTTAGAAAAAATAGAAGAAAAATGAAAAGTTTTTAAAGTATAAAAATAAAAATATAATATATATTACATATGAACCGGTTAACCATGGACTAATGGTTAACCGATATCCAAAAATCTAAACTGTAACAAAAAATATAAAATATAAAAATTAAAAATCATAATCAAGTCCATTTGTAGATTAACTATATTTTTGTTTTTGTTTTTTGTTCACCTTTACTTTTAGCCTTGGGCAAGGCTACCATTATAATATGCCCAAACTCAACTTTTTGCTTCCAAATTTCTCCAAATCTTCAATGTTATCTCAAATCAACTTCAATTAGCCATAAATTACTCCCTTTTCACTAATTAATCCCTACATTAGTCAAAATCACAAAAACAAGTGAAAAAAAAACTCTTAATTGACTATCAATTGGTATATAAAAGTATGCATAAGTCAAGCATAAATATGCAATTTTGACCACTTAACAAAAATAAAAAAATATATAAAATTAAAATAGGTTATTTTAGTATGGTTTTAAAATTAATAGAGGGTTATTATGGTTTAAAAAATTCTCAAATATTTGGTACTTTTTTATATAGTATAGATTATTATTGGCAACATAAATTTACAATTATAATATAGATAATCATAAAGAAAATTATGAAATGATAATGTAATTATAGTGCTTTAGTGATTAGATACATCTACAAACAATTATCCGGTGTTCCCTACAAATAAATGTTTAAAGTAGAAACAATAATCGAATTGGGTCGGACAAATTCGAACTAATTTTTTTCAGTTTTGAATTTTTTGAGTCATAATTTTTTTTTCAGATCACTATCTTTATCGATGAGTTCACATCAGATCTTAATTTACAATTAGGATAACAAATTGGACCAAAACTAAAAATTGAACCAAATTGCAAATAATTCGATTTTCTATAATGGTGTTTAGTTTTAAAATAAACCTTTTAAAATTGAACTGACTGAACAATTAGTAAAATTATGTTATTTTGTATTGTTTTATATATTTATTTATATAAAAAACCATTAATCCTATTTTTTTTCTTTTTGTTTCTACTTTTGTATTGTCTCTCCTTTTTAATTGGTAGAATGAAAAATGAATTAAACAAAATTTTGGAATATTAATTAGAAAACAAAGTTTTAATAAAGAACATAGAGACTCTTTCGTGTTAGAAACAAAATAATTTAATGATAGAAAAATTGAAAGAGTACGAATAATCCAAAATAATGAATGAATATCGTGAGCAATAGAACAGCAATGAATTAAAACATGAAGCTAGTAAAGATTGAGAAAAGAAATATATAAAGAACAGAAATAGTGGAATTCATGATAAACTATACATCACTTAATTATTATTGTCCATTTCACTTTTTATTTTTTTCTTTTATCTTTTGCTACTCAAACTTAAATAATTAGACACTTATTTTTTCTTTTAATTAAATATAATTTTTATATAAAAATTGAGATGAATATATTAATAAAACTGTATAATGTTGATATATACTGGGCAACATTACACCAAAATAAATTACAGAAATAGAATTGCACTTTCTCAAAAGTTATATAAGCAATTTTATTCACACATCTTAGAGATCCAACGATTTAGATGTGTGTAGATTAGATGTGTATCCATTAGACTAATACTCTTTAATAATTTGGGACTTTTTTAATAATGTGTTTTTAAAAATTATTTACACATTTAGTGCATGTCAGAAACTATTTACATAATTAAGGTGCCAGCACGGAACTGCTACATGTGGCAGTAGTATTGTCAGAAAATTATCAACCATAGGGGTAACATTTGCAGAGAAACCACTGAAAGGGATAACATTTTTAGATTCTGAAATTGCTACCACTGGTAGTGGTTTCAGGCTCTGAAATCGCTATCCCTTTTAGTGGTTTTTGTCAAAAAAAGTAACCCCAATTATATGTTAGTGGTTATGTCGTAGGCCAAATGTTTAGTCCTTTATGTAATGTCAAATTTCATTTTATAAAATTTGGTTTTCTTTATGTTATTATATTATTGGCATGTTACATTATAATAATATTTGTAAATAACAATCCAATGTTATTTTTTACTGACCTTAGTCATTTATCATTAAAGGAATAATGATAAATTAAGACTAGTATGAGTTTAATTGATAATTGTGGGATGATTATATATATGGTGATATGAATTAAACTTATAAGTACTTGTTAGAGAACAAAGTACTGGATAGACCCGTTATGAGATACTACATGGGTTAATGTCATTAGTAATCTCATAATAGTTATGTTATCGATCTTTAGATATGAGATTATCATAGTATCCTACATGACAAACATTATATTTTAACATAATCAAACGTTATCTTTAATTAGATAATCATAAATGTTATGATTGGACATTATGAAAATCATACAGAGAAAAGTGAATAATCAAGAAGAAATTTATCCTTCTCTTACGAGAGAGATATATATTGGGCCCCTTGATAAGTAAGACTGAGAAATTTATGGTCGTGCTTAAATGAATTGATGGCGCGATCAATATCATTTGATATTATCAATCACTTAGTGATTGAGAAATTATATGTTTGGACTATATAACTTTGATATGGACCATGAATTTTGTTTAAATAAGATATCATGTGACAAAAGAATTATAACATGTTCTATTAGGCTAAAATAGAATTATCAATATTCATATTATTTGGGTAGTCATAATATCTTGCTAGAGGTTGCTTATGACTTATAGGCCTATGATGGAATTGGGGTCCACTACCAATATAATATGAACCTATTGGGTCATACACATAAAATATGATTAATGGACTAAGGGTTATTTTGGGCATTTTAAATTTTATTTTATGACAAATTAAAATTTAAAATAAATATAATAAAAAATATATTAATTAAGATTAATATTATAATTCTTATTTTAATAAGAAATATGGGCCCGAAATTTTATCTCTCTAAATTAGGGTTAGGTTAACTCTATATATATATATATATATATATATATATATATAATGATATGTATAGTATAACCCTAATAAAGTATAATATAATGAGTGGCAGCCATCACTTTGAGTGAGAGAAAAAAATTGTTTTTCTTCTGTAACTTTGAGAAAAAGAGAAAAAAAAAAACCCTAGCTGCCAAGGAAAGGAGCTAGCACCCCAGGTGATTCTGTTAATGACATTCGCATGTGAATACTAGTAAAGGGTGTCGTTTCATGTGAGGCCATACCTGCAAATTCAATTTATCTGTGCATTAAGAGGTAAGTAATCTTTACACTTCTCTTCTATTGAATTAATTGGATCGCATGGATCTTGATGTGTTTCTTTTTTTGCTACAATTTTCTTTAAATTTATTATTTCAAAACCCTACAGTGGTATCATAGCCACTTGCGAGTTCAATTGATTCAATTATTGTATTTTGTATGTATATGATGTGTGCAAAATCGATTTTATGTGATATGAACAGATTGTATATTGATACCTGATCAGTTAATAAGTATTATAATTGGTTATATTAATCTGTTTATATGAGATATGAACAAAATTAATCTATTTATATAAGATATAAATGTAATTAATCGGTTGATGTTTATGATATAATGTACATAGGCTGCGAAATTGATAGATGTTAATATGATTAACATGTGTACATTAATTCTATTTTAACATGATTAAATGAATTATCATAAGATTAAATATGTAATCTGTATTCGATTAAATTCGGTGGTATTCTGTATAGATCCTATGAATGTTTAATGTGATTAAACAGTTGCTGATATGATCGGTAGATTTGATATTTTAGGATACAGAATAAGGTTTATTGGGCAAAATATATCGTTAATTCTAGCGGAACCGCCATGTTATCTAATCGTAGCTCCAATATATCATTAATGTTATTATTCACCAATTTTATGCAATTATTTGAGTATGATATGAGATGACTTGATTTTAATTAATGTATATATGTATGATGTCTTTGCATGGTGCATAGCATGGCCAATTGAGACCCTTGTGATGGTGTTTATTTTATTTATTCATTTTATGGGTTTGTAATTTTAAATATAACTTGCGTATCGTTCTTTTGTTATAATTTTATTTTACTAATAGTTTTAGTAGAATAGTTTATTTCATTATTGTAATAAAGACAAAGGAATTTCACAAAGACCATGAAGGGGATCAATCCAATTCCATAATGATGGAGGTGCAAAGTGGAAGTTGTTGATCAAGACAAGTTTATGTAAATTCCACCTAGGATTGACCTTTGATCTTCATATTGGCTTATGAAGATCATATAGTTTTGGCCATGCTATGACACGTTTTTATATATTATGCATATTATATCGGTACGTGATGCAATGAATGATTATATATGTGTATGAGATGCCATGTATGGGATGATGTATGATACGTAATTAAATAGACATCATAACTTAAAATTTAAAATTCCCTTACCAAAAATTTAAGTCTTATACCACCCATAATTATAACAGCTGTCAAGACTAAAATTACCAAAATGTAGGTTCTGCCAAAGCAAAGTACATTAGGTTATCATAGTAAGATATGATGGGTAATGGTGTTACCCATATGTTTAAAAATGGTTAGACTTAATTAGGTTATCAAAATGGTTTTGGGCTTAAGGCATTAGATGGGATTATAACATGTCGGGATATATGATGTCAAAATCCCATAAAGAATCTAAGAGTTACATAAGATGTAATTGGTAAGGAGTTATCTATCTAAATAACTTGATTTTAAGCGTCATGCCAAAGCTAACTTAGAATTAAGTGAAATATAGATCTTAGCCCACTAAATCATTACAATTATTGTAATTAATATTGAGGGTGAATATTTTATTGGGAGTTTTAAGAAATGCCTTAAAATAAAATTGGTAGTAATTTTAATATTTATTTTGCATATTTGTAGATCAATGGCTTCAAATAAAACTTTTACACTATCACTGCAATCAATCCTTGAAAAGGACAAACTAAAAGAAGATGGCACCAACTTCTTTGACTAGTTTAGGAACTTGAGAATTGTTCTCAAGCAAGAAAGGAAGCTATATATGCTCGATGACCTCGTTCCTCTTATCTCGCCTGCTGAGGCCCAAAGGGCAGTCAAGGACAAACAAAAGAAACATGCTAATGATTCTATTGATGTGGGATGTCTTATGTTAGCCACAATATGCCTAGAACTTCAAAAGGATTTGGAGCATTTAAAGGATTACAAGTTGAGTAATCATCTCAAACAGACATTCCAACAACAAGTAAGGCAAGACAAGTATGGGACGACCAAAGCTTTGCATTATTGTAAAATGGTTGAAGGTGCATCAGTAAGTTCTTATGTTCTGAAAATGGAAGGCTATATTGATCACTTTGAAAGGATTGGATTTCCCATCACATTAGACTTGGTCACAAATTTGATCTTTAATTCATTGCCTGATAGTTATAATCAGTTTTTTATGAACTATAATATGAAAAATATGGAGAAATTGCTTCTTGAGCTGCATACGATGCTTAAAACAACTGAGCAAAGCATTAAAAAAAGTTGAATCATATTCTTATGGTTAATAAAGGAAAGTGGATGAAAAATAAGGGCAAGGGTAAGGCTAAGGCAAAAGTTGCTAGTAAGCCTAACGCACAAGCTAGACCCAAACCCAAGGCAAAAGCTCCAAAGGAGGGAGTTTGCTTCCATTACAATGTACCTGGTCATTGGAAGAGGAATTACAAGCTCTACTTAGAAGAATTAAAGAAGAAAAAGAGTAGTAAGACTACATCTTTAGGTATTTATATTATAGAAATTAATTTATCTACTTTTACTTCCTAGGTATTAGATACTGGATGTGGTTCTCACATTTGTACAAATGTACAGGGACTCAAAAGGAGTAGGCAACTGAAAAAGGGTGAAGTGGACCTATGAGTTGAAAATGGAGCAAGAGTTGCTGCTTTAGCTGTAGGGACTTATGAGTTGACTTTGCCCAATGGGCTTTTGTTAGTTTTGAACAATTGCTTTTATGTTCTTACTTTGAGCAGGAATATTATTTTAGTTTCTTGTTTGGATGATGAAGGTTTTTCTTTTCTTATTAAGAATAAGAAATATTTTATTTATTATGATGATATGCTTTATTGTATTGCTGATTCATATAGTGGCCTTTACATCCTAAATCTAGAAAAATTCAACAATCAAGATATATATAACTTAACTACAAAGAAATCCAAACCTAATGATTTAAATAAAACATATTTATGGCATTGTCGTCTTGGTCATATAAATGAGAAACGCATATTAAAACTCCATCAAGATGGACTTTTGGAATTATTTCATTTTGAATTATTTGAAAATTGTGAATCTTGTCTATTAGGCAAGATAACAAAGGATCCCTTCACTGGACATAATGAAAGGGCTATTGATTTATTGGGCCTTATACATACTAACGTATATGGCCCATTAAGCATAAATGCGAGGGAGGATTTCAATACTTCATTACTTTTACTAATGATTTCAATAGATATGACTATGTTTATCTAATGAAACATAAACATGAATCATTTGAAATGTTCAGAACCTTTCAAAATTAACTTGGTAAAACTATTAAAGTACTTTGATCTGATCGAGGTGGTGAATACTTGAGCCAAGAGTTTGATGATCATCTAAGAAATTATGGAATTGTTTCACAATTGACTCCACCAAGGATGCCACAATGGAATGATATTTCTGAAAGAAGGAATCAAACTTTATTAGATATGGTTTGATCAATGATGAGTCAAATAGATCTTCCTTTATCCTTTTGGGGCTATGCATTAGAAACAGTTGCATTCACTTTGAACCGAGTTCCATCTAAAGCGGTTGAAAAGACACTATATGAGATATAGACTGGAAGAATTCCTAGTTTGTCTTTTCTAAAGATTTAGGGTTATGAGGCTTATGTTAAATGACAAGTTTCAAATAAATTAGCACCTAAATCTAATAAATGCCTTTTGGTGGGATATCCTAAAGAAACTAAAGGATATTACTTTTATAATCCCTCTGAGGATAAAGTGTTTGTTGCTCAAAATGGTGTCTTTCTAGAAAAAAGAATTTATTTCTAAAAGAACTAGTGGGAGTAAAATAGAACTTGAAAAAAAGTTCAAAAACCACAAGATGGCATTAAACCATCAATGGAAACTCAACAAGTTTCACAAACAGTTGTGGAACCTGTGCAAGTTACACAAGAACTGCACAGATCTGATAGGACATGACATCAACCCGAGAGATATGGATTTCTTGTAATAGATAGTCATGAAGTAATGTTCATGGATCAAGATGAGCCTACTACTTACCAAGATGTTGTATCAAGTCCAGATTCTGAGAAATGTCTAGAGGCCATGAAATTTGAAATGCAATCCATGTATGACAATCAAGTTTGGAACTTGATTGATCTACTTGAAGGAATTAAAACCATTGGGTGCAAATGGGTTTTCAAGAAGAAAATTGACATGGATGGGAAAGTACATACCTTTAAAGCAAAACTTGTTGCAAAAGGTTTCAACCAAACTCATAGCATTGACTATGATGAAACTTTTTTATCAGTCGCAATGCTTAAATTAATAAGAATTCTTATTGCCATTGCTGCATATTATGACTACGAGATATGGCAAATGGTTGTCAAAATAATGTTTCTTAATGGAAACTTACTTGAGGATGTGTATATGACACAACTTGAAGGTTTTGTCCATCCTGAGAATTCGAGAAAGGTGTGCAAGCTAGAAAGATCCATTTATGGGTTAAAGCAAGCTTCTCGGAGCTAGAATCTTCATTTTTATTAAACAGTCAAAGAGTTTGGATTCATAAAAAATAGAGATAAATCTTATGTATACAAGAAGGGTAGTAGGAGTGCAGTAATGTTTCTCATTTCATATTTCGATGACATATTACTCATTAAGAATGATATTCGTATGTTGCAAAAGACTAAAGATTGGTTAGGGGAATCTTTTTCAATGAAAGATCTAAGTAAAGCTTCTTATATCCTTAGGATTAAGATCTATAGAGATAGATCTAAAAGAATAATTGGTTTGAGTCAAAGTACTTATATAGATAAGGTGCTGAATAGGTTCAACATGATGAACATGAAAATAAAAGGTCCAAGTGCTAAGGATCCAGCTTTTAGGAAAATAGAAGAAAAGATCAAAGCCATATTTAGGTTATTGTCTGCTGGTAGGGGGATAAATCCTAAAGATAGGGATTTGGATTGAGATGAGCCATTACCTTAAAAGTTCCAAATGCCTAATTTGCCAAGGTTTATTGGCACTTCAAATCCTTCAGCGTATGTCAAGCAATACACACTGATTATAAAAGGGACCACTTTATCCAAGAAATAGAAGGTGGAGTACTTTTGCTTGAGTTTGATTTGGCTTGTAATACACTGGTACCATAGGCTGGATGGACAAAATAAGAAGGATTAGGACTTACTGATAGAGGAATTCCTCAAGCAATATGACTACAGCACAAGGATAGAGGTTACCCTGAAAGACCTTGAGTTACTCCAATAGAAGCATAATGAGTCTTTTAATGAGTACCTCTCCAAGTGGAGGAATAGGGTGATGGAGATAAAAAGGAAACCCGACATAGCTAATCAAATCAAATTATTTATTTGGAATGCAAGCCCATAATTGAGAGATGGTCTAAATATGAAGAGCTTAAAAGATTGGGGGTCCTTGAAGGATATTGCTATAGAGGCTGAAGGAGAGTACTTGGCCAGAAGGGTGAGTAGTGAGAATGCAAGAAGGAATTTCGACAACAATAAGGTTGTTAGGAACAGTAATTGGTAGAATAGAGCTGGAAAGACTACAGAGATGTCTACTACCGAGGCTAGTCAATGGCACTATTCTGACCTGGGTAAATCACTGTCATCGATTTTGAATAAGTTGGTTAAAGAAGGGAAGCTTCAGCCTCTGCTGTTGAGGCCTGCAAAGAGTCAGGGATTGCCCTATCATATGGAGGATCAGTACTGTGCATACCATCAGCACACAAGGCATCTGACTAATTATTACTACACTCTAAGGAATAAGATTCAGGATTTGGTAGATAGCAAGCAAATTTAAAATCTTGAGAAAAGGGATAAGAAGAAGAAGTGAGGTTACAATGTTGTGCCCCCTCCAGTGTACATGATTAAGGTCAAATTTACCTGAGTGGTATATGATGAATGATCTATATGGGAATGAGTACTTAGCTGTTACTTGCTTTACCCTAAAAGTAATAAAGCCAGTTGAAGAAAATCGACCAATTTCCATGATTGACTATTGGGATACTCTTATGGAGAGTGAAGACAAAGGGGCTTTAGTGCCCATTGACATCTGAAGTTCAGCTAGTGAACATGAGGAAAAATTAGAGGAAAAGAAAAAAGTCAAGGCAATCAAAAGGAGTGGGAGAGTGGCCCAGGAGATCAAAAGGCAACCGGCTCCTACTGCAATGCCAATTGAGAAAGAGATAGGCTTAAATAGGTATCTAGAACTTATTGAGGCAGTCTCCTTAAACAAATAGAAATTGGTGGAGGCTTAAAGCGAGGTTGTCGTTGCTGCCACTATCTCACCCTCTAAGTTGTTGGATTTGGTTAAGGGATGAACAAAGGAGAACATGGTGTATTATGATGTTGACTTACCTATGGAAGGAAGGAATTATAATTATCCCCTCTACATCAAGGCTCAGCTTAATGGTAAGCACACGTCCTGTGTGATGATAGATGATGGATCCTCCATTAATGTCTTTTCCTTGGTGGCAATTTTAGCTTTTGAACTGAATGAGAGTGTGCCACGTAAATCTAATATGACTATTTTTTCTAATGATAACTACAAAAGGCAAGCCGTTAAGACATTTAAGGCTATGGTGAAGACAGGGCCCATTGAGACTGAAGCTGAGTTTGTAGTTTTGCCTATTCTAATGAATTTTTCTATGCTTCTGGGGAGACCATGGTTCCATAAACTGGGAGGAGTGCCATCCATATTGCACCAGATGATTAAAATTTCCTATAATGGTCAGGTGATCACTATTAAGGCAGCAAGAGAGAATCATGTATCTATACTTGAAATAGCCAAATAGTCGTTCGGTGTGTTTCACGTGGGAGTTATTAGTAATGAAGAGAGTGAGAGTAGCCTTCATAACAATCCCCCAGTGATTAATATTTAAAAAGATGAATTTTTTGCTTGATGCTGGTCTGGGAAAGAACTCTCAAAGGCCTCAGACTACTATAACTGCTAAATGTCAAAAGAACAAGACGAGGTTAGGCTTTGTAGGTTCCAATGAGAAGGGCAAGAGGAAGAAAGTAGTGAAAGGGATTTCTCACATTTCCCAGAGTTTTGTACCAGCTTCAGGCCTGTGTCTTTATTGTGGAAAGAATGAGCCTTAGGTGATAGGGGGTGAGTTAGTGCCAAATTTGAGTTGTTTAATGATGTCTTTGATTAGGAACAGGGAATCATCAAGCCAGTTGAGGATTTTTTGGATGAGGAGATTTTGTTACACCATTCAGCTTGGGACAAAAAAGTGCCGAAGAAAGTCATGACGGAGAAGTTGCTTACTACTCAGCTGAAAGGCAAAAGTAAGATACAGGCTAAAGAGTCACCCAAAGATTATCCAGAGGCTAGAGAGACATCTGATGTTGACAAGATTGGACAGGACACTTTTATTGATATTATTTATGTTTCTAAACTTTTTTATGAGAACAATATTTGCTCTTTTGATTACATCAATGAAACAAATAATTTTACTTACTTGTGTGATGTTTCTTCTGATTCAATATGCATTATCATGTTCATAAAGTATTTATATTTGATATTAACTCAGCAAATACATGTTCATTTAATCTCGAAACTAAAGAAAACCCAAAAAAAATTTTATTAACGTCAGACATAACTCTTAAAGAGAGAGAAAAATTTAAGAGGATACGAAAAAAATACAAAAAAGTCTTTACCTAGACTTATAAAGACATGTCAGGAATAGATCGAGAGGTTACTGAACATGCCATTCCAACATACTCGAGATATAAGTTGGTTAAGTAGAAACTTAAAAGACTTAGGCTAGAGTGGGCTGAGAAAGTTAAAGATGAAGTCAAGAAGCAAATAGAGGTTAAGTTCTTAATGGAAGTACAATACCCACATAGTTGGCAAACGTAGTCCCTTTAGCAAAGAAGGATGAAAGAATAAAAGTCTATGTTGATTACAGAGATTTGAACAAAGCCTGTCCCAAGGATGATTTTCCTCTGCCTCACATAGATATTCTGGTTGATAGTACAGTTGCTTGTGCCATGTACAGTTTTATGGATGGGTATACCGGGTATAATTAGATTTTGAACAAAATAGAAGATAGGATCAAAAAGACTTTCATAATTGAGTAGGGGACATATACCTATCGGGTTATGCCTTTTAGGCTTAAAAATATAGGTGCTACCTATCAGAGAATAGCCACTGAGATTTTAGATGACTTGATCCATAAGGAAATAGAGGTGTACGTGGATGACATAATGATCAAGTTAGTCACCAGGGAAGCTCATTTTGAGGCATTATAGAAGGTTTTTCAGAAGATCAGCTGGTACAATCTCCACTTTAACCCAAAAAATGTATATTTAGAGTTACCTCAGGTAAGCTTTTAGGCCATATAGTGAGTCAAAGAGGTATAAAAGTAGATCCTTACAAGGTAAAGGCCATTAAAGAAATGCCAGTACCCCAGAAGGAAAAAAAAGTTAGAGGTTTCTTGGTCAAGATCCAGTACATAAGTAGGTTTATTGCCAAGTTCACTTCGATCTGCGAACCAATCTTCAAATGGCTTAAGAAAGATCAACCCCGTAGTCTGGAATGAGAATTGTCAGAAAGCTTTCAATACCATATGGGAATATCTACTACATCTGCCAGTGTTGAGACCACCTCAAACAAGTAAACCTCTGATTTTATACCTAGCAATAGAAGACAATTCAATAGAGGCTTTGATGGTGCAAGAGGATAATTTTGGGAATGAGTATGCAGTATATACTACCTCAGTAAGAAGTTTCTCTCTTATGATGCAAAGTATGTAGAAGTTGAAAAGATTTATTTGGCAGTCATATGGGCATCTATGAAGTTAAGACACTACTTTTATTCTTACAGGATGCAGGCCCCTTAGATACTTATAAGAAGCTCCTTCATTGTTAGGAAAGATAGAAAGGTGGTTGATTCTCTTATAAGAGTTCGATATAGCATACATTACTAGGAAGACCATCAAAGGAAGAGCAGTAGAAAAGTTACTAGCTGATCGACCTTTAGAAGGTAAAGAGATGACTTATGAATTCCTCGATGAGAATGTTGCAGCCATAACAGTGCAAGGTTGGCATATGTACTTTGACAGAGCTGTGAATAATAAAGTAGCAGAAGTAGGAGTGATCTTGGTTATCCCTGTAGGAGAAAAGATACCATTAACTAAGTAGTTAAGATATAAAGCCACGAACAATGAAGCAAAGTACGAAGCTTGCATTTTTGGGTTAGAAGCTTTACTAGCTATGGGGGCAAAGTCTGCATAAGTGTTTGGAGATTTGTCTCTAGAAATTTACCAAGTAAGGGGTGAATAGTCAGTGAAGAAAGATCACTTATTGCCCTATCTCAAATATCTGATAGTTTTAAGCAGTCAGTTTAAGGTTTGTACTTTTGGATGCATGCCTAGAGAAGAAAACTATTTGGTAGCTGCCTTGGCCAGCTTGGTATCCATATGGAATAATTCAAAGGGCATAATTATAAAGCTATTGCTGATCTCGAGCTCAAATAAGTTGTGCTTCGAAAAGGAGAAAATCATAGATATCGAGGTGAACGATGAAAGTTTTGGTATTATAACATCCAGAATTACCTAAAAAAGTCAGTATTGCCCGAAAAAGCTACTAAAAAAGACCAAAGAATGATTCGCAAACTATCAAGTTAGTTCATTATTATAAGAGGGGTGTTTTACAAGAGACAACCTGATGGAATCCAACTAAGGCGTTTGGATAAGAAGGAAGCAAAAAAGGTAATGGAGGAAGTACATACGACAATGTATAGAGCCCATATGAATGGCTTAATCTTAGCAAAGAAGAGTATGAGGCAAGGTTTCTTTTGGCTCATGATGGATGCTGATTGCTCTACGTAATTCAAAGAGTACCAGTTGTGACAATAGTATGTAAACCTTAAGCATTTGCCTGTTTCTGAATTGTGTAACCTTACATCACCTTAGCCATTTGCTACTTGGGGAATAGACATTATGGGAATGATCTATCCACCTACCTCAAACGGACATAGATTTATCATACAGGCTATTGATTATTTTACCAAGTGGGTAGAAGCTTAATCTTTCAAAAGGGTAGATACACGAGATATGGTTAAACTCATCGAGAAGAATCTGATATGCAAATATAGCTTACCTCATCATGTGGTGTCTGATAATGGGTTATAGTTTTCATGTGAAACCAGACAAATGCTTATTAGGTATGGGGTTCAACATCACAATTCTTCTCCTTACAAACCTCGAGCAAATGGAGCAGTTGAAGTAGCCAATAATAATGTAAAAAGAATTTTGGCCAAAATGGTACAAACTTACAAAGATTGGGCTAATAAGCTACCCTTCATATTATGAAGTTATAGGACCATAGCTAGAACTTCAATAGGGGGCTACACTATTCTCTTTAGTATATGGAATAGAAGTTGTACTGCCAGTAAAAATTGAGCATCAGTCCTTGAGTAGAATGGGCTAAATAGAGAATATCGCAGCTTAATCTGCTTAATGGGGATAGAATGAGGGCATATTATCACAATCAAATTTATCAAAAAAGGTTAGCCCCTTCATTTGGGAAGAAAGTTAGGAAGCACCCTTTGAAAGAAGGAGATCTGGTGTTCAAATAGATGAGGCCAGGGATCCCAGATATCTGAGGCAAATTAAGGCCCACATGGAAAGGACTTTATGTATTTAAGAAACTATTGTTTAAAGGCATTACTATTTTACTAGATAGTGATGGCAATGAGTTTTGAGAACCTGTAAATGTCTATAGATTGAAAAGGTTCCATGGATAAAGACTAAAAGAGAAAAAAAAGATAATAAATGTCCCACAAGTCAAAAATCGAAAAAAAACGGTGGCCTTGTTAAAATTGGGCACCTCGCTAGGGTAAAAACTGAAGAAAGGCATCTTGAAAAAAAATTAGAGACCAAGATAAAATCATCAATCAAGAAAACCCAAGAGGGCTGATTGATGATAGGAGTTATAATGCTTGTAAAATTTCATTTCGAGATTGAATAATATGTGTTATTAGGATGATATCAAATAATGATAATAAATATTGAAATCAAAAACAAATGTCATGCATGTAATCATAAAATCATCCATGTAACAAAAATAGTGTATTTTTTTACATGTTCAAAATTAAAAATTCTAATAAAAATAAAAGATATAATATGCAATAGTGTCCAATCTAATTTATCTGTATCACCTCTCTCTCATTCAGGTGCCTGATAACCCAAAGTCTATTGTCAACAACTAGATCGGTAACCCATCACTTATAAGAGTTCCTAACCACCCTTTTTCATGTCAAATTATCATTTTACCCTTAGTTTATCGCGTAATTACTATTTTGCCCTTTTTGAACACATTATTCTCATTTTTCATTTTATTTTCTATTTCTTTCCATTTATGACCTTTCTGATGCCAAATTTACCGTTTAACCCCTGTTTCTGTGCATAATTACCATTTTTGCCCTTAGTTTTCATAAGTGGAAATCCTCGAACCGAATATGCGAGATGAGAACTGTATGACTGTATGAAATTACTGTATGACTGTATGAGTGAGGTGACCACAAAATCGTAGTCATGCCTCGCCAAAATTTTACTGGATGATTTTACCGTGATATGCAGATTCCTATGGCTAGCCATTATATCCTAGGGTCCTGAATTGACCATTGTACACTAAGGGCAACTTTATTTTTATACTTTATGTTATGTTTTTATTATATTCTTCAACATGTGTTCATTATGTAACATCATATACCTTATCATTTTCTTATAAACATGAATACCATGCATAATTTATAGTGTAGATGAAAAACCATAACTAAACTTGATGAATTTATGGCATTTATAGTAGGTTTACCATTCGTCCTCTTATGTTTCTTCAACATATCATGTAATTTCTCATTCCATTTTATGCCATTTATGTTTTTAAAGTTAAAATATACTTAAACATGTTAATTAATACATATATTACCTTAGTATCACTATGTTACATATATAATTATCATTATTTTCCCATTACAACCACTATGTATACACTTTAAATTAAGCTCAAATCAATCATAACATTTTCAATTGTCAATATATTAGCCAAATCATGTCTAATTCTTTAAATAACCCTAATACCTTACTACATTCCTTAGGGCACCAATTCGGCCACCCCAAGAACTCCACTTAAATGTGTGTTTTCTTTTTAATTTCCTACTTATTTCATGTTACTACATCATTCTACAATGTACTATCAAGTTATTTCCCCACTAATTCATAAGTTTCATTAGTTACATAATGGAATTTTTAAGAGAAAACTCAAAATTTAATGAAATTAAGTGTAGGACAAGTATCCACTAACCTTTATGGTGCTAAATATCAGCTAAGCTTGCCTTCTTTGCTCCTCTCCTTCTTTATTTTCTTTATCTTCTTGACTTTCACCTATAAAAGCTTATTTTCTCTCACTAAATATCTTGATGTTCCAAGCTTCCTCTTGATTCAATCAAGTTTCTAGGTTGAAGAGGATGTCTTGTAGTGTCTTTGAGTGAAATTAGAGCTTGAGATTTGGTGGGAGGAGAGAGAGATGAAGAGAAAATGGTGAAAATGGTGATTAGGGGCTGTTTCTAATTTTAAGGGAAAAAGGGAGGAAGATGAATGACTTATGGAGTGAAATTGAGAGGGTTCTAGACTCCTCTTATGACCTTTAAGTTCACCAAATCTAAAGTCCAAATTCACTCAAACACTATTCCATCCAATGGCTTATTTTTAAGCCATGTGTCGTGAGTTCCTTAATTTCTGAGTTGATTTATACCATGCACTGAATGTATGTGAAATGACATGTTTCAATGTTAGGGATGGTGATCCTCACTAGGAGCTGAGTCCATACCCTTTGATAATACTCTAACACAAAGAAATAAGTAAATGTGCCTCCATGGAATCCCAACGATTTTCTAACAATTTCTTGTTGACTCCCAAATTGACAAGTACAATAGGTAGTAATATAAAAGGTAGCACAATACAATCCACACAAAGGAACACATCTAGAATCCTCGTCCCTGACAATAGAGGTGATAGGTAGCTAAGTGCACCTGAACGCAATGTCACCATTGGTCAAACTGCCCAACCAGTTGACTACCTCCTAGATGTTCAAAAACTCATGCTAAAGATGCCTAGTTGTGATATGCCTTATAGGGTAAGTCCTTGTAACTTTAACTCAAGGATGAGGCTTTGATGATAGATTTAGCTTTTCACGAAGCCACACCTGAAATAAAGCCATTAGGGTGAGTTGGGTTCATCTTAGGTAAAAACAAGGCATGAAAATACGTGAAAATCCAAAAGGATGCATATTTCAACAAGAAAAGCTAGTATGAAAACCCACAAGGGGCATACTACCTTCAAAACCAAGGACATACCTAAAGAAGCAAAGGACTGCTAGTAAGAAGAGAGTTAGGATTATGGTAAACAACATCTAAACCAATGATGAGCTCTGCCAAGATCACGAAAAAAGGGTTATGTCCTCAATATATGCTATTTATTATGTTGAATAGCTCGTAATCCCCAGTCATGGGATCCTTAGTGTGCACCAGCAAGCATCAAGTAAAATAACACTGCAACACCACACCGGAGTGGAAAGTAGGTACATCATCAAAATTGGCCAAAACGTCGATCAGCTACTCCAATGGTAATGTCCCTCCCGAAAGGAACCAAACCCTTAGCCTCAAGGGGCAGAACTCCAAGAACATGGATCACCTCTCTAGGATATCTGAAAATAGGAGATGGCAGACAAGATCAGACATCATGTTCAAATCTAACACCAACCATGGCAGCAAACTCGTCTGGTAGAGGGCAAAGCTCTTGGTGAGTGAATCTGAATACATGAAGCCTCACATCCTAATACCGGGCAGCAGCAAGCTATAAATTCTTATCTAAGGAAACCCCTATCAAGAACCTCAAGCTGGAGTATGGGGGCTACTCGGTGGTCTTTCCAGGTTCTCGAATCATCTAGTAAATGGTGTAATTTAGCAAGACCAGTCGTTATGGTGATGATAATCTATAAGCAGTCTAAGTACAGGAATAATAAGGAAAAATAAATGACTAGAAGAAGAGCAGACATAAAAGGAAAAAAGAAAAGGAAAAAAGGAGAAAGAAGAATACCTAGTAGAAGTTTCTCTAGGAAGGTGAAAAGTCAAAGGTAACTAAAATAAGAAAATTGAGCACTATTTATAGAAAGTGGTGAGCCACGATTGTCCCTCACCATGAGCGAGCTACAAGTTGCATGTCCTTACCTCTGGAATGTCAAAAGTCACACATTTATATGTCCCATGTATTGCATATACATATTATTACATTTGCCTTTCTTTTCATTTTGTCTAAAAGTTGAAAGCTTGAAGACCTAAATATTCAACCCTGGAAGGCCTTGAATGCAAGAATTATTCATCTACAAAGACATGACAAATTTTAGGGTGTATTTCAGACTATTGGACACCTGTATGTAGTAAAATATAATTAAAACTTGTAAATATTGTAAAATAACACTATAAATCATAAAAAGGGTGTGAAAATGTTGTAAATTAATTTTAGATGAATAGAGGTCGAAACATTGATGAAAACGTTCAAAAAAAAGAAAGTGGAGTTAACATGAGGAAATTAGGTTAAAATTAAGGTTATAGGGCATTTTTGTCTTTTTTACCTGAGGGACAGGACGTCTCTCAGTCCTGTCCATCGCTAGCGATACATGAGAAGCTCGTCCCTTGCTCATTTTTTGGAATATAAATGACTTCTTCTTCATTTTTTCGATGAACCTCCATAACTTTTGATTTCAAAGTTTTCCTTCCAATTTTTTGAGTGTTTCTCTCTCATTTGACGTCTATTTTTAGAGCCATTTGTGTTGACAGACTCTTGGGAGTGAGGCGCACTTCAGGGAGCATCCATTTTCTACTACTTCTCATTTTTATTTTTGTTTTCTACAAGTAAATAATTATTTTTTATTTTTCTTCTTTTATTACTCCACTTCTTAGTTAAAACTTAGACTAAGTCATAAAACTTTAGTTTTAGGCATGATATATGCGAGCACCTTATATTTTATCTGCATTATTTTTTTTTTATTTTTGGTTAAAAATAAATAATGCATTGTAGTTTAAGTAATGTATTATAATTGACAAACATCATTTGCATGGTACTGTAAACAATAAAAATACCTTATGTATGAGCACGTAAATTCGTAATACTCTTTCTTAGGCAGTAATGTATGTGGCCTTTGAATTTTTTAGGCATTTTTTTATCATATTCTCAATCGCATCAAGTGTAAATAGTTTAAATTTGTGTTGTTTGGTGTCCATGATGGCCTAGGGCTTATTTTTTGGTCTTGAATGTGTTTCTTGTGCAAGAGGCAGTCTTGTTCCTAGACAGAATGCTGCTAAAATTTTATTAAAATGTGAATTATTCCAATAGCTTAAATTTGCATTGTTTGGTTGCCATAATGGTCTGTGGCTTGCTGTTTAGTTTTAAATATATTTCTTGTGCAGGGGGCAGTGTCATTCCTAGTTGGAATGCTACTGAATTTCTAATTACTCTCGTAAAATGTAAAATATTAATAATTGTATTATATTGGCCTCCATAGCCTGTGTGTTGTTTGTTTGTCCTTTTCATGCAAGGGGTAGTCACATTCCTCGCCGGAATACTGCCAAAATTTTGTTTAAAATTATTGTAAAATGTATATTATGCATTATGCCGAACTGTTTAAATAACCAAATATGTATGGTCTTTTTTTTACATGCCTTCTAATCATAGACTAACTATAAAATGTCCAACCTAACATGTTGTTTAATTTTAATATATTCGACTTACTTTCAATCCTAGTCAACTTTGAGCTAACATGTACTAATTCTAACAGGATGCCTCATAGAAAAACAAGTCCCCAATCGTCCCAGCCAGTGCCGACTTATATAACACCTATACAGGCTGGGAGGTATCGATTTCTAGGTCGAGTTCAGTATAGATTGAGCTGTTTTATATCCAGATAGTTTCTCGAGGATTTTGATCTATTATAAGAGGTTAACAGACTCTTAGCCAAGGAAGGCTAGACAGATTTCTTTGTCACATGGTGATTGATTATGATAATCGATACAAAATGTACAAGGTAATATCATACATAGCACCGGAGGTGCCTAATACATATATATTGAGTCTCGAGAAATGTGAATGCAAGTGCAGTAAGTTTTAAGGAACAAAAATGCCTTGTTCACATGCAATTACTAGAGGTGTTCATTGAGCAGGTTCAGGTCAACCCGACCTGAACCCGAACAACCCGCAACCCAAATTTCCCCCTAAATTCCAACCCTATGAATAGTTCGGGTCCTTATCCGAAAACCTCGCAAAAATTCAGGCCCCACCTGAATAACCCAAATTTATTTTTTTAATTAAAATATATTTTTTCTATTGCAATTTACATGACAAAAATTAAATTAAAAACTGAATAATAATTAAATAAAAATATCATTGTTCACGAATATAAAATAAAAATTACAAAAAAAATATTTAAAAATTCTTTAAACACACATTATATAATAATTCAAAAATAATTACCCACATTCAAAGATAAAATTTGTCATAAAGGAATGCCTCTATCTTCAATCTTCAATTTCTTGATGTCCACCTAATATATGAATTATATATGAGAAATAATAAAATATGAAATTAATAACAAATAGTAAACAAAATGAAATATAAATTATGCTTAAATTAAATTTATTGTACTATTAATGATTCGATCATCTAGATTAATACTCTCCAAATTTGTTGATGATGATTTTTTGCCTAACACTTGATGATGTTTCTTGATTAACACTTGACGCTGCCTCCTTATTAGCTTTAAGTTAACTCTCATTAAATTTCTCCAACTCTATAAATTGGATAAATAATTATAAAATTAATAAACAATAATATAATATATTAAATAAAAATAAATAAAAAATACATACCATCCTCAATTTTTTCAATGACATCCAAATCTTCTTCGATCTTTATGTGTTCATTAGATCCTCGAAGCCAATCTTGCCTACATATAAAAGTTTCAACAATTTTAGGAGTCAGTGAACTCCTAAATGGATCAAGTACTCTCCCACTAGTGCTAAATGCTGACTCCGAAGCTACTGTAGAAATCGGGACTGCTAGAATATCTCTAGCCATGTGAGCAAGGATAGGAAATCGCTCTGAATTCAACTTCCACCACTTCAATAAGTCAAAATTCCCCTTATCATCTTCATACACTGCTTTATTCAAATACAAATCCAACTCACTTTTTCTATCCCCTACAACACCACTTTCTACCTTTGCATGCTTGATTCTTTATTTTAAAATTTCTCTTTCCCCAATATTGGATCTAGTTGAAATTGAGCTTGTTCGAATTTCAACTTTTTTATTACAATCAATTTGTAGTTTTTTCTTATATTCCTCAAACAACTCGTACATGACAATTTTCACACCATCAAATAGATGCTTCCCCCTCTGATTGCCATAAATCATAACAAAAAAAAAATCCTCTATATACTCAAAATTTTCCCTAGGATCCAGGATATAAGGCATGTAAATGATTTTATTCATTTTATCAGTCTCCCCAATACTTATCAAATTTAATTTGCATTTTTGTCCTATTTCCTTTAACTCAACATCACT
>CM075820.1:9743621-9884621 GCA_037975025.1 Excoecaria agallocha
AAAAATGAAGATGAGCCTTGTGTGTACAAGAAGGTTAGTGGGAGCATAGTAGTGTTTCTGGTCCTATATGTGGACGACATCCTTCTCATTGGGAATGACATTACAACATTGCAAAAGGTTAAGCAATGGTTGGGAAAATGTTTCTCAATGAAAGACTTAGGTGAAGCCGAGACAATACTTGGTATTCGAATCTATAGAGATAGATCGAATCGGCTTTTGGGACTAAGTCAAGAAAAGTACATAGACAAAGTACTAAAGCATTTTAGTATCGAAAACTCAAAGAAAGGGTACATACCTTTGGCTTTGGGAGTTCCTTTGACTAAAGAACAGTGCCCTAAAACCAAGGAGGAAAGGGACAACATGAGTAGAATCCCATATGCATCTGCTATTGGATCTATCATGTACGCTACATTATGTACTAGGTTGGATGTTGCTCATGCACTGAGTATAACCAGTAGGTTTCAGCAAGACCCTGGTGAGAAGCACTGGTCTGCTGTAAAAGGGATCCTTAAGTACCTGCGAAGGACTAAGGATCACTTCTTGGTGTATGGTGGTCAAGAAGAGCTCGTCATACAAGGTTATGCCGACACTGCTTTTCAGACCAGCACTCAGGATTTTAGATCGCAATCTGGGTTTGTTTTTGTTTTAAACGGTGGTGCTGTCAGCTGGAGAAGCTCAAAGCAAGAGACCGTTGCCGACTCAACTACAGAATCTGAGTATATTGCAGCAAGTGAGGCTGCAAAAGAGGCTGTTTGGATTAAAAATTTTATTTCTGGATTAGGAGTGGTCCCAAGCATCCTAGATCCATTAGAAATTTTCTGTGACAACAACGGGGCCATCGCACAGGCAAAGGAGCCCCGGTCACACCAGAAATCCAAACACATACTCAGAAGGTACCACCTGATCAGAGAAATCATTGATCGTGGGGACGTCAAGGTTAGAAAGATAGCAAGTGAAGACAATGTAGCAGATCCTTTGACGAAATAGTTACGTCCAAATCTGCACGAAGCTCATTTGAGAGCATTCGGTCTTAGGGCTATGCCCAATAGGGACTAGTGCTAGTGGGAGATTGTTAGTATAAGTCCTAGCCCCAATACATTGTAATAAAACACTTAGTTAATAAAATGAGGCATTTGTTTTATCTTTTGTATTCCTGTGCATGTCAATTGATAAAACTATCCAAGAATGTTGTTTTGGTTTAAGTTATCATGTGTGAGGCACATGGATTGTAAGACCTTGAAACAAATGGGACTTCATTCTAAATATCCCTAGTCAGTCATTGTTATGGGAATAACAAATGAATTAAGACTAGTATGCTCTCTCTGATATTATAAGTTCTGTCTTACGGATCATTAGGACAAGAGTGTCAATCAGAGATCATAGATACATGTTAAAGAACATGGTATCTGGATTCGATCCGCTCATGAGAACACTACATGGTACAAGTCATAAGTGTTTCTCATATGCAAGTTTTGTATCGGAGTTCTTAGACCTGAAATCTCTATGAAACTCTTTATGAATTACTGTGTGCTTTGACATACACCTAACGTGCTCGTAACAGAGTGACAAGTACGGGTATGATTGGGTATGCATTGATTCATGTTAGAGAGCATGAGAGAAGTGAAGGGATTACCCCTCTCGATAAGAGAGAAAATATCACCGGCCACTTGATCAGTGAACTGAGAAGTGTATGGCCATACCGAGATGAAATAATGAGTAATCATTATTTATCTGAGAGTTCATTGTCACTGGAATATCAAGAAAGGAATTAATATATATAAGGATGACTAGTTCCATGCCTTATATTAATTCTGATATTTAAGGGTATGGGACTATGCAAAATTGCATCAGGTCACCAAATGCCATATGCATTTTCATTTAATTTGGAATGCTATAATATCTTGCTAGAGAATATATATAGCCTTTGAATTAATTTATTAATTCATTGCCAACATTAAATGGACCTATAGGATCGCACACAAAGCATTGGGCTTAAAATATTTAAATTAAGTATTGGACATTAATTTGGGCTTTTAATTAAAGTCAAATTAGTGTATGTAATGGGTTATAAAATTGCTATTGGGCTTTGGTCCATGAGAGAGAAAAATTCAGCCCACAAGGTTTAATTTCAATTAATTAATTATGTTACATTAATTAAGTTAATTGAGTATTAAAGCCTAAAGGAATTTAAATTAAATTAAATCACTTATTTATTTAATGAAGTAGCCGAAATTCCAAGAGATAATTCATGGAATTTCGGCACATGGCATTTATTTAAATTAATTGATTTCATTTATTTAAATGTCTTATGATTTATTTCAAATTTGAATTTAAATTCAAAGGAGTTTAATTCAAGATATATTACTTATCTTTAGGAAGTGAAAGAGTTTGAATTAATTATCTTAGGATAGTTGAATTCAAATCAAAGACTTGCCAAAGGATAAGCATATATATTAAATGAAATAAAACCCTAAGAAAAGAAGGAGTTGGCGTGAAAACAAATCCGACACACCTTGTTTTTGCGTGAAGATCATCTCACTCTCTCTTAATTCTTTTGTTCAATTTTTCACAAGGAGAAAGGATTGTTCCTCATTCTCTTGTGTTATTGAGCAGTAATAGCAATCTAAAGAAGTACAAAATCAAGTTTTGTAGCTTCAAACTATAACCATTACACAATACCGAAAAAAAGAGCTAGCAATCTCGATTTTAAGCCGTCGGTGCAAGTGTGTGTGTGAGAATAGAGGGAGTGGCGTAAAAGGCTATTCCTTGGCATTGGTGATCGAGATCTAAGGCAGACAAAGTCATCTTAGTTGCTGGCCATCACCGAAATCAATATATAAAAGGCATCTTAACTTGTAAGTTCTACAACCTAAAATTGCATGTTTTCGTTCCTAGTTTTGGATATGTATGGTATGTATGATAAAAAATTTTATTTTTCCGCTGTGCTATCATGATTATCATACCATGTCATATTCCATCAGTGGTATCAGAGCCTAGACATGTTTATTTTAGTGCTTTAGATGCATGAAAAAATTAATTAAAAATCGTTATTTTGAAAACATGCAAATCTGAAATTTTCTGTTTTGAGTTTTTTGCATTGTTTTGGTGTAAAAATGATTTTAATTGATTAGATAGGTATTATAATTAATATGACATGTTAATATACTATCCTAAGATGTTATTAGGGCTGGTAATGGTCGGATTTAATTATTTATACCTGATGGTACATGTTAATTATGAAACTAGGTGCTAGTTGGCATGTAAATTGCTAGTTTAACAACTAGTTTTCAAAATTAAATGTAAAAACATTTTTGGCATGTTTGTAAGTGATATTTAAAGATTAATTATCAGGTCTGGTCATTTTTTAAATTTGGTTTTAATTCTGGTCCATGACAATTTAATTGATTAATTTTAAAATCACTTAAAACTATGACTAGTTTGTGTTTGTTACATGTTTAATCAAGATTGTTTGTTTTGTTTTGATTAAAATGGTAAAAAAACATTTAGATCAGATTTGTACAGAATATTAAATGACTCATAAAATTGATTTAAATGTTTGTGCATTTCATGGCATTACATAAGCATTAAACAACTAGTTTTGTTGTTTGTTTGTTTTTGCATGAATGCCGTGTGTTATTATATGTGTTCTTCATGATTTTATTTTTAATTCATGTTAGCACATATTATATGTATTTTTAATGTTTATGGGCTGTATGACATAAAATTAAAAATGGCAAAATTGGAAATTATACTAGAGTTGATTTATGGCACAAATCTAACTAGTTTGCGTTTTGGGCTTTTAAGAGAACTTATTCAATAAGAGGATTTAGTCCATTGGGTTTCGGCCCAAGCCCAACACGGGTCTTCTCTTAAAGGTTCAAGTACACAATTTCCATTAATGGGCTTGGCTAAATTAATTAAAATTGGACTTTGTTTGATCCATGAATGCTATGTATATTTATTTGCTTGTTTGGTGAGATGAATGGATATGCATGGTGCATTCATGGGCCCTGGGTTTTTGTAATTAAATATGGCCTG
Source organism: Excoecaria agallocha (assembly GCA_037975025.1). Classification (NCBI taxonomy): domain Eukaryota; kingdom Viridiplantae; phylum Streptophyta; class Magnoliopsida; order Malpighiales; family Euphorbiaceae; genus Excoecaria; species Excoecaria agallocha. Next base: position 9,747,660 of record CM075820.1, read on the forward strand.
CGTGCCATTATATTTTATTGTAAAAGTTTCATTTATTTCTTAGAATAGAATTTATTTGAAGACTTTGTAAATCAAGACGAAGCCCACCGGAGTGGAGAAGCCCAACTCGAAGATTCTTATGTAATAGTATAGAATCTTAGTTGTAGGTTTTTGGGCCCATGTTTGTCACGCTTTACTTTATGCAATTATATATATATGCATGCTATGTATGGATGACAAAGCGTATGCCATGTAAGTCGTAATAAAATGAATCCCTAAAAATAGTAAGTCATAAAGTTGCCTTCCTAATTCGAAACATGTCAAGGCATCGATCATCGGTCACGTAGACTAGGAGTCCTAGATGCGCCTGATTATCTTTGTGAGGCATGGGTTGTGAATGTAGGTTGGACTTATCATGGAAAGGGATGCCCGGACCTAGGCAACTAATAAATGGGTTGTGCTATAACATCTTAAGATGTTAGCCCATTTGATCCAAGAGTCATGTACGAGACATGATTGGAGTTTTTCCTACCTAAGTAACTTAACTTATTAGGTGTACAGGCTCAGCTTGACTAATAAGTTGTTGTGAAAAGTGGATCTTAGCCCACATTAAATCACTAACGCGAATTATTTAAGGGGATATTAATTCGGTTTGTGGGATCATTAAGACCTCATTTAATCTTGCTAAATTTTATTGTAGATTGAAAATGGCATCTTCAAACAACAATTTCTCATTGCGATCGGTCCTTGAAAAGGACAAATTGAATGGCACCAATTTCATAGATTGGTCTCGAAACTTAAGAATAGTTCTTAAGCAAGAGAAAAAGTCGTATGTTTTGGATGCACCCTTGCCTGAAGAACCAGGAAGGAACGCCTCTGCGGTTCAAAAGGAAACTTTTGAGACCAAGAAGAGCGACTCCAACGATGTGACCTGTCTGATGCTGGCCACTATGGTGCCTGACTTGCAAAAGCAATTTATGGACCAAGAGGCTTATGCGATCATGGTGCACCTCAAGGAGATGTTCCAAGAGCAAGCTCGTCACGAGAGGTTCGTGACAACAAAGGCCTTAATTTCTTGCAAGATGGCTGAGGGTACTCCTGTTAGTACCCATGTACTCAAGATGAAAGGGTATCTTGATACTCTTGAGAAGCTTGAGGTACTAGTGCCAAAGGAATTGGCCACTGACTTGATCTTAGGATCATTGCCTGCTGCTTATGATCCATTTGTGATGAATTATAACATGCATGCAATGAACAAGTCAGTCACTGAGCTTCATGGGATGCTTAAGAATGCTGAAGAGAACATTCGAAAGACCAATCCCGTTCTAATGGTTCAAAAGGCAATTAAGAAGGGACCCACTAAGGGAAAGGGAAAGGGAAAGGCAAAACCCAAGTCAAGTGGGAGTGCACCTCAGGCCCAATCCAAGCCCAAGGCGCCAAAACTCAAAGAGAGTGAGAGCACTTGCTTCCATTGCAACAAGATAGGGCATTGGAGGAAGAATTGCGCTCTCTTCAAGGAAGAACAAAAGAAGAATGGAGCCAAGGCATCCAGTTCTGGTATTTTTGTTGTTGAAATTAACCTTTCTATTTCTACCACTTGGGTATTGGATACCGGTTGTGGTTCTCACATTTGTTCAAATGTGCAGGGGCTAAGAAATAGGCGGTTACTTGGGAAGAATGAAGTGGACCTCCGTGTGGGGAATGGAGCACGAGTTGCTGCCATGGAGATAGGCGACTATCACCTCACTTTACCTTCCGGACTTTGTATTGTTTTGAATAATTGTTATTATGTGCCTGCTATGAGCAGAAACATTATTTCAGTTTCATGTTTGGATAATGATGAATTTGATTTTGTTATTAAAAAGGGCAATGCTCATATTCGTCGCGAAGGCATTTCTTATGGCAATGCCATGTTGCAAAATGGCCTTTATATCCTTGATTTACAAAACAAAGAGTCCATATACAACATTAATACAAAGAGGGTTAAATCAAACGAATTGAACCCTACTTACTTCTGGCATTGTCGTTTAGGACATGCAAACGAAAAACGTATTTCAAGACTCCACAAAACTGGAGTGCTTGGGTCATTTGACTTAGAGTCTTATGACACATGCGAGCCATGTTTGCATGGAAAAATGACAAAGAGTCCTTTTAACAAGAAAGGTGAAAGGACTAATGGCTTATTGGAACTAATACATACCGATGTATGTGGACCATTAAGTACACAAGCTACAAGTGGTTTTAGCTACTTCGTGACTTTCACAGATGACTTCAGTAGATATGGCTATGTCTATCTAATGAAGTACAAGTCTGAAACTTTTGAGAAATTCAAAGAGTTTAAGAACGAAGTAGAAAACCAACTTGGCAAAAGTATAAAAGCCATTCGATCAGATCGAGGTGGCGAATACTTAAGCCAAGAGTTTGATAATCATCTAAAAGAGTGTGGAATTATTTCACAGCTCGCTCCTCCTGGAACACCGCAATGGAATGGTGTGTCCGAAAGGAGAAATCGAACTCTGTTGGACATGGTTCGATCTATGATGAGTCAAGCTAATCTTCCTATCTCTTTTTGGGGTTATGCATTAGAAACTGCTGCGTTTCTATTGAACCGTACTCCAACTAAAGCAGTTGAAAAGACACCGTACGAGGTATGGACTGGGAAAGAACCCAATATGTCTTTTCTCAGGATTTGGGGCTGTGAAGCACATGTTAAGAAATTAACATCTGACAAACTAGAGTCCAAATCCAGTGTCTGCTTGTTTGTGGGTTATCCTAAAGAAACAAAGGGATACTACTTTTACTCACAAGCCGAGAACAAAGTATTTGTTGCTCGCAAGGCTGTTTTCTTGGAAAAGGAGTTCCTTCTCAAGAAAGACAGTGGGAGTAAAGTAGAACTTGGAGAAATTCAAGTGCCACAAGCTCCTATAGAGGATGAGTTGGAAATGGGATCAAGTTCACAACCAGTTGTGGAACAAGAACCCATTACACAAGTACCTAGAAGGTCTGGTAGGGTACGTCAGGAGATTGAGAGATATGGATTTCTAATCACTGACAGTGACACTATTGAGTTAGTAGATCGTGAGGATCCTACTACCTACCGAGAAGCTATTGAAAGCCCAAACTCGGAAAATTGGCTTGAAGCCATGAAATCCGAGATGCAATCAATGTACAATAACCAGGTTTGGACCTCGGTTGATCCACCGGAAGGTGCTAAGGTAATTGAATGCAAGTGGTTATTCAAACTAAAAGCTGATAAGACCTACAAAGGTAGACTAGTAGCAAAAGGTTTTCGACAAACTCATGGTATAGACTATGACGAGACCTTTTCGCCTGTAGTCATGCTCAAGTCCATTAGGATCTTGCTTGCCATAGCTACATATCATGATTATGAGATATGGCAAATGGATGTCAAAACTGCTTTCCTCAACGGAAATTTACTTGAGGATGTGTATATGACACAGCCTGAAGGTTTTGTCAATCCTAAGCATCCTAAGAAGGTTTGCAAGCTTCAAAAATCCATTTATGGATTAAAGCAAGCATCCCGAAGTTGGAATCTTCGTTTTGATGAGGCAGTCAAAGAATTTGACTTCATCAAAAACGAAGATGAGCCTTGTGTGTACAAGAAGGTTAGTGGGAGCATAGTAGTGTTTCTGGTCCTATATGTGGACGACATCCTTCTCATTGGGAATGACATTACAACATTGCAAAAGGTTAAGCAATGGTTGGGAAAATGTTTCTCAATGAAAGACTTAGGTGAAGCCGAGACAATACTTGGTATTCGAATCTATAGAGATAGATCGAATCGGCTTTTGGGACTAAGTCAAGAAAAGTACATAGACAAAGTACTAAAGCATTTTAGTATGGGAAACTCAAAGAAAGGGTACATACCTTTGGCTTTGGGAGTTCCTTTGACTAAAGAACAGTGCCCTAAAACCAAGGAGGAAAGGGACAACATGAGTAGAATCCCATATGCATCTGCTATTGGATCTATCATGTACGCTATATTATATACTAGGTTGGATGTTGCTCATGCACTGAGTATAACCAGTAGGTTTCAGCAAGACCCTGGTGAGAAGCACTGGTCTGCTGTAAAAGGGATCCTTAAGTACCTGCGAAGGACTAAGGATCACTTCTTGGTGTATGGTGGTCAAGAAGAGCTCGTCATACAAGGTTATGCCGACACTGCTTTTCAGACCAGCACTCAGGATTTTAGATCGCAATCTGGGTTTGTTTTTGTTTTAAACGGTGGTGCTGTCAGCTGGAGAAGCTCAAAGCAAGAGACCGTTGCCGACTCAACTACAGAATCTGAGTATATTGCAGCAAGTGAGGCTGCAAAAGAGGCTGTTTGGATTAAAAATTTTATTTCTGGATTAGGAGTGGTCCCAAGCATCCTAGATCCATTAGAAATTTTCTGTGACAACAACGGGGCCATCGCACAGGCAAAGGAGCCCCGGTCACACCAGAAATCCAAACACATACTCAGAAGGTACCACCTGATCAGAGAAATCATTGATCGTGGGGACGTCAAGGTTAGCAAGATAGCAAGTGAAGACAATGTAGCAGATCCTTTGACGAAACAGTTACGTCCAAATCTGCACGAAGCTCATTTGAGAGCGTTCGGTCTTAGGGCTATGCCCAATAGGGACTAGTGCTAGTGGGAGATTGTTAGTATAAGCCCTAGCCCCAATACATTGTAATAAAATACTTAGTTAATAAAATGAGGCATTTGTTTTATCTTTTGTATTCCTGTGCATGTCAATTGATAAAACTATCCAAGAATGTTGTTTTGGTTTAAGTTATCATGTGTGAGGCACATGGATTGTAAGACCTTGAAACAAATGGGACTTCATTCTAAATATCCCTAGTCAGTCATTGTTATGGGAATAACAAATGAATTAAGACTAGTATGCTCTCTCTGATATTATAAGTTCTGTCTTACGGATCATTAGGACAAGAGTGTCAATCAGAGATCATAGATACATGTTAAAGAACATGGTATCTGGATTCGATCCGCTCATGAGAACACTACATGGTACAAGTCATAAGTATTTCTCATATGCAAGTTTTGTATCGGAGTTCTTAGACCTGAAATCTCTATGAAACTCTTTATGAATTACTGTGTGCTTTGACATACACCTAACGTGCTCGTAACAGAGTGACAAGTACGGGTATGATTGGGTATGCATTGATTCATGTTAGAGAGCATGAGAGAAGTGAAGGGATTACCCCTCTCGATAAGAGAGAAAATATCACCGGCCACTTGATCAGTGAACTGAGAAGTGTATGGCCATACCGAGATGAAATAATGAGTAATCATTATTTATCTGAGAGTTCATTGTCACTGGAATATCAAAAAAGGAATTAATATATATAAGGATGACTAGTTCCATGCCTTATATTAATTCTGATATTTAAGGGTAAGGGACTATGCACAATTGCATTAGGTCACCAAATGCCATATGCATTTTCATTTAATTTGGAATGCTATAATATCTTGCTAGAGAATATATATAGCCTTTGAATTAATTTATTAATTCATTGCCAACATTAAATGGACCTATAGGATCGCACACAAAGCATTGGGCTTAAAATATTTAAATTAAGTATTGGACATTAATTTGGGCTTTTAATTAAAGTCAAATTAGTGTATGTAATGGGTTATAAAATTGCTATTGGGCTTTGGTCCATGAGAGAGAAAAATTCAGCCCACAAGGTTTAATTTCAATTAATTAATTATGTTACATTAATTAAGTTAATTGAGTATTAAAGCCTAAAGGAATTTAAATTAAATTAAATCACTTATTTATTTAATGAAGTAGCCGAAATTCCAAGAGATAATTCATGGAATTTCGGCACATGGCATTTATTTAAATTAAGTGATTTCATTTATTTAAATGTCTTATGATTTATTTCAAATTTGAATTTAAATTCAAAGGAGTTTAATTCAAGATATATTACTTATCTTTAGGAAGTGAAAGAGTTTGAATTAATTATCTTAGGATAGTTGAATTCAAATCAAAGACTTGCCAAAGGATAAGTATATATATTAAATGAAATAAAACCCTAAAAGAAAGAAGGAGTTGGCGTGAAAACAAATCCTACACACCTTGTTTTTGCGTGAAGATCATCTCACTCTCTCTTAATTCTTTTGTTCAATTTTTCACAAGGAGAAAGGATTGTTCCTCATTCTCTTGTGTTATTGAGCAGTAATAGCAATCTAAAGAAGTACAAAATCAAGTTTTGTAGCTTCAAACTATAACCATTACACAATACCAAAAAGAGAGCTAGCAATCTCGATTTTAAGCCGACGGTGCAATTGTGTGTGTGAAAATAGAGGGATTGGCAAAAAAGGCTATTCCTTGGCATTGGTGATTGAGATCTAAGGTGGATAAAGGCATCTTGGTTGCTGGACATCACAAAATCAAAGAATAAAAAGGCATCATCTATTATAAGTTTCAAAACCCTAAAATTGCATGTTTTCGTTCCTAGTTTTGGATATGTATGGTATGTATGAAAAAAAATTTTATTTTTCCGCTGTGCTATCATGATTATCATACCATGTCATATTCCATCAATTTTTACACTGTGTCCTATTAAAATCATTTTCTGTAGGAAATTGACCCAAAAGACAGCCACATAGATCAGGCCAATTATGCTCTAGATGTACAGTCACAGGACATTCTTCAATGGGCAAGCTGGTGAGTACAACAATATCTTATAGTGTTGTTATGGCTTCACCAATGGAAAGGTGAAAAGTGTGTGTCTCTGGTCACCACTTTTCAACAAATGCAGTTAATAAATCAACATTGACATGCATCACACCTATTTGCGAAACTCTGTAAAATTCTGCTGGTCTGAAGTACGAAATTATTCGCTCATCAATGTTTTTATAATGATTTTCAATGTTGGCTCTGCATGTTACCAACACATTATGTTCAATCTAAAAATAAATAAATAAAGTATTAGTAGTATATACATAATTATGTACTTACATTTAAGTTATTTAAAGTGAGAAAATATAATTACCTTTTTATTCCAAACAGCATCCGCTCGATATTTATCTCGTCGCGTTAAGACATCATCTACGAAGGGTTCAGAATTAATATATTCTTGATTTTTTAATTGATCCATTTTGTATTAACCTAGATATGAATACACTAAGAAATGTTATATTTGCATTGTAAACATCTTTGTCATAAATGACTATTTGTATGTCTACATCAATATTATTCCGTTTGATAATACAATTTAAATGACATAAATTAAAGATAAAATAAAAATATCACACATTTATCTATATAAATGTGATTCATATTTTTTAACAAAAAATTACTATTATTTTTCACATTTAATATTTTAATTATATATTTTTAATTTTTTGTACCATCATATAAAACTTTTAACCATAACCGTCAAAATTAACAATTAATTTAATAATATAATAAATATTTAGACAAGTTATTTTCTACTATAATCAAAATGCATGCCTCTTATAAATTAAATGAAAAAAATAAATAACCGAACCGATATATATTTCAACAATAAATAATGCATGTAATAAATTAATATTTTATAATTGAACATCAGTTTAACAATTAGAACAACATAGATAATTAAATGAATTTTTTTTATTTTCTATATATACATAAAAAAAATTTAATAATTTAATTTCAATATTTAAATTTAATACAGATCTGACATTTTTGTTCCTGCATCTCAATATTAATTAACAAAATACAACTGCAAATTAAATTTTAAAGCAGTTAAATATTGTATTAAATTAATATTTTAAAACAATTATCTATAAAAATTCATCATGACTAATATAATTAATTTTTTTTAATTTTATTGAATTTTTCATATAAATCAATGATTAATCAAACAAAATTTATAACCTCAAAACAAATGCACGAAATAACTAAATTATTAATTAAAAATATATTCTAATTTCAGTACCAAATACGCTTTAAAAATTGGTAAATATATTTTTCTTAAAAGTATGTACTCACTTAAATAGTAGGCAAAATTTTCATACTATACGTCAAATATCACAACTTGTAACACAATATAAATAATTTTTATATTACATTTTAATTAACATTTAAATAAAATTTGTATTTTTCAATTAAAGCTATTGTTATAACATATTTAAATTTAAAAAATATAGAATTACTTGCCTTTTTTTTGCAGATCACCAAATTAGATAACATATAACACTTGTCAAAAATAAATTAACAACATTAACAATATTTTTAAATTTATTAATACAACTAATTATTAAAATTAATAATTAATTTATTCGTCTTTAATTTTTACCACAATTAAAAAACTAACAATACAAGTTAATTAAAATAATGCATTATGAAAAAAGCATATTAAACATTTTTAAATTATAAAATAATAACCAAACAAATAAAATTACCCTATTTAATCTTTATTATTAAGATTTTGAAATTATATTTAACTCTAACATAATAAAATAACTAAAATCGTGTTTTCTCTAATCATCTACCAAATGATCAATTAATTAATTATTTATAAATAAAAATTACTTACAATTATCTACAAAAATGACTATTTAAATAAACACAAACTTCATCTTTTCTTGTAACTTATTATTTTAAAAATTAACAATTTTCTAAACTATTACACAAAATAATTGAAAGGTAAATATTACAATTAACAAAAGAAGAAACAAAAAAAAAATCAAAAATTTACCAAGAGCATGAAGCTTGAGAGACGGAGTATGGGGAAGGGGAAGGGCACCCAGTTTTCGGCAAAGAGCCCTTAATATATGGCATTTGAACTTAAAAAAAAAATTCATTTTCGGGTCAAAATGAAATGACAACACACTACAGGAGCCTTTTCATAATTTTTGCAATTTTACGTGGACCAAAGGAGACAATGTATGCAGCATCTGAAACCGCTGCAGACTATAACGGTTTCAGATGTTGCAGACAATGTCTCCTTTGGTCCATGTAAAATTGCAGAAATTATGAGTCTGCAGTGGTTTCAGACGCTGCAGACATCTCCTTTTGGTGCCACTGATATCACTTGGACAATACCACAACACGTGGTAGCGGTTTTGTTCTGACACTCCAATTACATAAATAGTTTCTAATATGCACCAAATGTGTAAATAATTTGGCAAAATACATTCTTAGGTTCCTGAGTTTTTACGTTTTTCTGCATTAAGTTTTCGTACAAAAAAAAATCATACATTAAATCATTTTACTTTTGATTTATTCCACATTCGGTCCTTATGCGGCAGAGCTAATGAGTTCTTTTGCGGCGGAACATGTTATCAGTTCCATCACATAAGAATTGAATGTGAAATAAATCAAAGGTAAAATGATCTAATATATGATTTTTTTTATACAAAAACTTAATATAGAAAAAATGAAAATTTAAGAACCTAATAATGTGTTTTTGCAAATAATTTTTAAAAATATATTATTAAAAAATACGTCCCTAATAATTTTAGGTGTAATTTGAAATTGCACCTTATTTATTTATTTATTAAAAAGGAAAGAAGCAGTGAGCGAGTGATTGGGCGGTCAATCGGTCAAATCTTTGCTACATCTAAAATCCGTAGCATCAGCAAATTCGGGAAAAAAAAAAAAAGGGGAAAATTCATTTTCTTTGTTCTCTACCAAAATACATCTTCTACGAAATTACGATCTATCAAAGAAATTTTCATCATCTTTCTCTACGCCTAAAATTTCCTATCCTCTCTCCGCTTTCTCGAAGAACTCGTCAACGGGTAATTTCTTTTCTATAGGTATTTAATCATCATTTCTAACCTTCCTCTTTTATTTCGTTTTACATGATTTACTTGTTTTCATCTTTCCTTGATTGCTTCCTTCACTTTGATTAACTTGGATCTTTGACTTCATTTGAGATTTCTCACTGAATTTTTCTTAAAAATTTTGACCTCGTTTTTGGGCTCTTGTGTGTTTTCAATTTTATATTACAGATGGCAGTTATTCGACGGTGTTAACTGTTAACAAGTTTGTTCAAAACCTAAATTCTATTGTTTTCTACCAAAGTTTATCAATCTAATGATTTGTTTATTGATTTAATTACAGATTTCAGCCAGGAAGAGCTGTTTTGGTTTGTTAATAGCTGAAGGACTCTGTTGGTATTTTTTAGAGGGTTTTGACTTTGTTGCCCACGAATTTCTTGCTTTTTGTTTGGTTTTTGCATCTTCTGTTGAGAAATTTATTAGGTTTCTTTTCTTTCAAATCGTGGTCTCTTAGATTCTTCTAAATTTCAAGTAGCTTGATGTTAGCTTAGTCATTGTGGTTAATGAAGATTTGAAACTCAACAAAGAGCATTTAAAGTTGAACTTTTTTGGTGGCCTGATTGTTCAAATGGGTTCAATTCAAAATACTGTTCACTACTGTTCCGTCTCTAGAGGTAAGCGGACCCTGTATCTGTATAATGGAGGGGATCATGAGATTGAAAATTTGGCGGGATTATTGCTGGAAAGTACTCCTCCATATCACAAGTGGTATTTTGAAACAATTGGGAAGAGAACCTTTGGTTTTCTAATGGAGGATGGTTATGTTTATTTTGCAATTGTTGATGGACTTGGAAATGCAGCCATACTTCAGTTTTTAGAGCATTTGAGAGATGAATTTAAGAAGGTTGCGAGAAAGGGGTCAAGAGGAAGTTTTTCAAGTTTGAGCTCAATCAATGTACAAGAACAACTAGTGCCTGTTATTAGACACTTAATAACTTCATTGGAACATGTATCTCAAGCTAGCAATGATTGGAATGCTGAAACTTCTACATCTGATAATATCAGACTTTGTCCTTCTCCAAGTGATACAAATGGACAAATTGAAGTTCTTGCTTCCACAAAAGCTCCTTTATTAGGGAAATCTAACAAGAAGTCAAAAGATCATGTGATTATAATGAGAGATATTGAGTTAGAAGAGCATCGAAGGTCTACCGATAGAGGACCTAAAGTTGATTCCACTTCATTGGATTCAAATAACCAGAGTGGGGTAGCTTCTCCGATTTCATTACAGAAGGATTTAGGTTCAATGAGGATCAGGTCAAGCTCCCAAAGCATTCGAAAGAAGTGGTGGCGCCAGGTAAGAATTGTTCTGGCAATTGATGCTGCTGTTTGCTTGATTCTATTTATAATTTGGATGTCAATATGTGGTGGTTTTGGATGCACTCGTTCATCATAAGATTGGAAAGCCTCATTTTGTATTTGAATTAAGGATTAGTTTTTGCTTAGCTAATGGATGGATTGAAGCACCATCTCAACTTCAGCTGTGCCAATTGGTGTACAATACTGGAATGGAGGTATGCACTTGGAATTAGGTGTTGGAATCATATTATCATATTCTCCATAGGTTTGATAGCTGTAATGAATATGTATATGATAAAATTACAAGTTTATCTAGTTTTTTGTTGAATTTTTTATGAGGCTTCTTCCTATGTTTATGCATTGTAGATGCATTATATTATGTTGTGTATCTAAATATTGCATTTAAACATATTTTTCCTCCTGATGTGTAAAAAGTTTTGTTTATTGCATTTTTCTTTTGTGTTCGCAAACTTTTTTCCTTATATTCTTCCTTGACAAAATTTATTGATTGACAGTAGGATATGGGTGGCACCATTTGAAAATGGCGTAATCAAGTTCCATAGGTGTGTTGCATTTCGCTTTGTAGTGGATTTTATTTGTTTGGGTGGTCTTCTACTTGGTCACAGCATATTGTGAGATATAAAATCACTTGCAACATGAGTTGGCAAGGCACTCTGGTTGAGAAATGGCATATGGTACCCACATTTGTCTTGAAATATGAAACTTTTGGGGTAGGCTTTTTAACATTAGCGTTCTGTGCCAACTAGAAGGTTAGGTTGGTGCAAGTTGAAATTTTTATTAATAGTTGCTTGCTTTTGCGATTAGACGGACAATTCTATGTTTCCTAACAAACTCGAAAGTAAGTTTTCGCATCATATGTTTTTCCAGTTTCACCTTTCAGGAAGAGCACACTGATAGGAAATTTCCCAGATAGATTAAACTAATATCTAGAAATGAAAGCAACTTATTTTTCACTATTGTTAATATTGGATTCTACATGTTTTTGTATTTTATCTCTTAATTTTGTGACCTGAGGGTCTCAATTCCAAATTACTTTGTGAAATTTTTCCCTGTAAATTTTTATTTTATTTATTTATTAAAAAAAAAACGTTTACAAACTCCATTTATTCCTTGGCTAGAAGTGTAAGAATGTTTATCTATTGTTGCCTGAATGCAGGTGACTACATTCTGTTATATGGTTTTGTGATATATCTGGGTAATAGAGGTAATACTCTCCTACGTTGGGAGTATACACGTATTTCTAAAAGTCGGCCTGATAACCAGCATTCGATTAAAAGTGTGGGAGGTTTCAAGTTTGGTTCCTCACATTTCAAGTTGATTTTGCATTATACCTCTCTTATAACTAAAAGAACAAAGAGAGAATACGTGCATTTCCAGTTTTGCTAAGTCGCTAGAAATTGCGGTTCCGCCATTTTTGTACTATAACTTATCAAATGTGCATTACTATTTGGCTGAGTTGAATATTACTTGAATTTCTTCCTTTGGCTCCGGTTAATGTCACGGCATGGGAATATATATATATATATATAGAGAGAGAGAGAGAGAGAGAGCATGGGAAAATAGGAATTTTATTATCGATGCAAAAAAAAAATCTGATGTCCATTCCTAAAGTGGTCATTACACTTAGGAAAACTTGTTTGAATTTGTCAAAGTTAAAAATTTGGAGTGTATGCAGATTCTTGAGGGATTCTGTAACTGTCTTAGTTGATTTGTGATATCTCCTTTTTAGGCAAAAAGCCTTTCCTCAAGCTTCTTTCTTCGCGCCACCTCCTCCTCCAGGGAAGCCTGCAATGAATCCCGCTCCCCGCGTAGAACATCATGCTCAGATTTGGCCTTGGAACATTCAACAGATAAATAGGCCACGTCACCTTTGAGATGGTCCACCTCTTACTGCCGAGCTTTCAGATCCTGAGAAAGACGGACGAACTCCTCTGTCAGCTTTTCAACTTTCGATCGGGCAAGTAGAGATTCCTTTCTCGTGGAATTGTATTTGGCCTCCGCTTTCCTCCTAGCCTGATCGGAATCTTTCCATTTCTTTTTACAAATGTCAATTATGCCGTGCAAACGCAAACCCCTTTTTATCAACTGAAAATTAGATAAGTGAGAAGAAAGGTTGAGCAATCAAGAGGATAATGGACCGCAAAATGAATGTTTGTTTAGGAACGAACATTTTGAAAAAATACCTCCAGGCTTTGCTGTTGAAAAAGGCTGCATTCTTGGGGCAGTATGTTGGGATCTCCCATTGCCTTAAAATCATCCTCTTGGAGCATGCCTCGGCATAAAAAGCTTTCGACTGCCCTGTTTTCAACGAACCAGCCATTGCCAAACTGACCTTTTAGAATTTCTCCTACTGATGCGGCGCGCTTTTCAGCAATTCTCGTAGTAACGCTCCTACTAGACTCATCTCGAAGTGGCTCCTTGTCGTTGGCAGCAACCCTAGCGCTCGCAACAGCCACTAACTTAATAGTTTCTCCCTTATCCCCTTCTTCAGCTCTCCTTTGTGCAGTTTCACCTCCCGGGGGCACATTGATTTTAACTGACCCCGTTCGAGGTAGTACGGGACGCTCCTCTTCTGCATCAGTTTCGTCCCTTGATAAAAGAAGCAATAAGGGGCACTGACCCCCTGATAAAGGCTGATCAACGGTAGGTATCAGAAAAGGATGAGAGGGACGGGGGACTGAAGCGCTGGCGGAAAGCATGGAAGCCTGCGCTTCTGAAGAGGACACAAGTCTTCTCTTTTTCAATTTTATCTCTTCCCTAGCTGCACGATCTGCTTTCATTTTTGCCTTAGCTCGGTCGGCCAACCGTTTAACAATATCGTCTCCCTTAGTCATCACACATGCAGCTGCGTCGTAAAAGTAAAAGATAAGTACTCTCTCCAGTTAATGTAAACTTCATAAATATGCAATGCATGATGATCAATATGCATTTAGCTTTAACGATCATGATCTGCGTCAATGTTGATGTCAGAGTCTGAGGAGCCAATCAAAGTACTAAGAAGATGGTCAGAATTATATGATTTTTCGTGTCTTTAACATCGATCTCCATGTAATGTAATGATGCTGCAAAAGATGAAGAAAATTAAACGGTAGAAATTGCCCACTTACTTGGATAATTTGATATCCTTGTGAGAAATGCTGAAATCTTCAGATCCTCGGAGTACGAAGCTCTAAACTTTTCACATAGAAAGGATAAAAAATGGACCTTGCAAAGAGAATTTGGCAAAGTTCTGCTAAGAATCATGGAAAAAGGCGTATAAGAATCGCCTATTTATAGCTGCGAAAACTTCTAAAACTCTCCAAACGCCTCAAAAACTGAATAACCGCCACGCGTCTCTGAGCCATCATGATGGTTCTGGAAAAAGAGGTGTCACCCTTGACATGCGCATCGGCAATAAATGCATAACAGTTGATATGAACAGGCGCGACTTATCGAATTTAGGCTAATTTGAAAACGATCGCCAAAAAGACCTCCTAACATGGTTAATCTAATGTTCAGAAAAGATAGGTGTAGGCACAGGAAACGCTGAATATGGGAAGCCTACATCAAATTAGGAAAACCCCATACGAAGTCTTCAAAGTACTTGTAAACTCGAAACCCTTGCAGGGCCGGTCGTTCCTAGAAATTGGAGTATCGAAATGCCCAAGAATTACTGAGTATAATCATGAAATGATTGACATCCAACAAAGAGAATATTTCCTAATTTTTCTTCATCTCTATAAAAAAGGTACGTTTTATTTATTTGTTTTTAGACTTTGTTTCTGTTTGCAGGTTGTTTATCTTACTCCAATCAATTGAAATCCCGACTGATGAGTAATCTAAGTCCGATCGGATCTCCTAGTGTCGGGAATATGAGACAAGCTCTCATACCGATCGGCTGGAGAGTAATTTATCGCTTATAATCGACCAAAATATCTCTTGAAAAGACAATCTCCTCAAAATAACTAAGGGCTTTGATCGATTGGCCCGTGTCGTCGAAGTTTGCTAGGCTTGACACACCCAAAAATACGAAAGTTAAAATACATTCGTTTATGAAATAAGTCCCTCTGCTAAAGCTCGAATGTTCACCTCGAGCTCGAGATACGAGGCACACTCGTTCGAATTTTCATCATTCTATTTGCCAGGCTCGATGTTCATCCCGAGCATACGAAAACGTTCCTCCTGAATAAGTTTGTCTGCTAGGTTCGATGTGATTCCCGAATCAAAGATGCAAGACGTCTCCATTTAACTTCCGTTAGCTCACTTCTAAGGCTTGATATCCATCCCAAGCCCAAAATGCAAAGGACGACAATTAAGTTAATTGTCTCCCTCAAAGTGCGAAATCGCCGAATCTTCAGAATGAGGTTAAAGGCCATAGGCCTTCTCCATTAAGAAAAACTCCTTGAAATACTAGGAGCTGCCTGAGAGCAATAAATGGTGCTCTACCACTGAGCTACTAAATTAGTCAATCGAGAGTGAGAATAGAGTCTTGTCTCCCACCATAGATCGAAAAGATCATTCGACATGGATGACTCCTGTAATAGCCGATCGGCTGATATTTTGATTAAAAACCAATGAAGTTGTCTGACGCGCTTGGCACGATAATTTAAGTAACAACTCGCATTTGAATGACAAGTTTAACCCGATCGGATTAAATAGTTACAAAGAGTTACGAACTGCAAATGTTGGAAAAACATTCAGGAAGTATTCTTCTTAATCAAATTTACGCATTCTCCACATGGGATCTTTATATATTGTCAGTAACGTTTTTCTCATCAGTTATTTTTATGACAAATTTCGCTTAAAATGAGAATTGCAGCACAAAGACGTAATCAAAAGACAAATCAACTTTCATATATGAAGAGTTCTTACAAAAAAAAAACTATGTTTCAAAAACTTCGCCATAGCTCGATCAGTCAGAGGCAATGATCTGACAATAATGTAGACTTTGAGGCTAATACTAAACAAAATCGGACGTGTAGACAGCCTTGATGATAATGGTTTTCCTTACATTGGTGCCGATTGGCGACGAAATAATGGGAAAGTACATAGAATCTGGCCAAGATCATAGTATAAAATTGAAGCGCGTTGAAAGAGGCATGACCCGAAAAGTCGTTTTGACTTCCCATAACAAGGGACAAACTCATGATATATTGCCGCTGCAACCATGCCCGCAAATGGCGAGCGAATGGTTTACTACTCTCACCACCAAGCGTTCCTCCATTCTTCACCATGGAATTTGGGCGAACAATTGCAGACACCTTTGCAGAAAGGTCGTATCGTAAAGGGATTTCAATCACTTTCTCCTCCGTAAGTTTCGAAGGATGAGCCATGATCCCATGGTCTTCATAAGCCTCAAGAAAACACCAATCTATGGACTTTATGTCGCTTGAAGCCATCTCTGATAAAAAAGAAAGAAGAGGCAAGTGATATTATATATAATGAATTACTTGGTTAATCTCGCTAAAAAGGCATGGTAAGAGTTTTGTGCTTTTGCCAAGGATGGCTAAAAAATAAGATAAAATTGCCCCAGAAGCCATCTATTTATAGGCTCCAAGCTTTTAGAATTCTCCAATCACTTCTCTACTGAATAATCACCACATGTCTCCAATCAACAAATTGCATAGCGGAGCGTGAAGCGTCGCGTGAGCCAGTGTTAATTGCAAGACGAAGAATGAAGCGCTACCCTTGGCGCATGTGCAGGCATTAAATGCGTAACAGTTATCCAAATTGACGGATGTAACTCCTCAAATTGGGCTTCTCCCAAAGTTTCAAAAATCCTGCCAAAGAATGGAATAACACCTCGCCCGATCGAACCCGTTGGAGGGGGGGACAAGTGATAACTATGGAAAATACGTTTCTAAAGGCCCAATTAATGTAGCCCAATAACATTTGGGACGGCCCAAGTCCACTAGCAAAAGGTAAAGCATGAGCTAGAAGATAACACAGGGAAGCATGATGTTCGATCGGACTGATGGGACCTGTCCTCTCAGGCCCACTGACACATGCCAACACCCATACTCTCCATCTATTTCCTGTCACATGCCGCTCACCTACCTTAACTGCCAGTTATCGCCCTCCAAGGTACTCAAGTACCCCCTCCAAATGACTCCTATAAATGGCCTTAACAAGATGGCTCCAAGTATTGAAATCCTGAGACTTTTTCTTTCCTTTTAAACATTCTCACTCTAAAGCCACTAACTTAAGCTTCGGAGTGCTAATGCCTGGGTCTGACCGGACACTCCTTCTTGCAGGTCCAACCGTCTGACCGGCCTTTCGACTGCCAGCTCTTCTTCTCACAAGATAAAGATATTTTAAGCTTTATCATGTATCTTATAATACACTATAATTAGATCAGGTTCAAAAATTAATATACTGTATAGCAAATTGAAAACATAGTTTATTGACTTTTATTAAAAAATAATACACTATATTGATTTAATCTTATTCAGTTTTTACAAAGTGTAATACATTTTATTAAGTTTTATCAAAATAAAATATAGTGTATTGAATTTTATAAAAAAAAATACGTTGTATTTACTTTTGTGAAAGTAATCTACAGTGTATTTCCTTTGTATCAAAAGCTAATACACTATGTTTTTATTTTTTTGAAAAGAAAACGCACTTTATTGTGTTTTGAGAAAAGAAAATACAATATATTTAGTTTTGTAAAAATAAAATATACTCTATTTATTTTATCACAAAAAATAATACACTGTATTTGATTTTTGTAAAGTTTAATACAGTATATTTAGTTTGTATCAAAAGCTAATATGTGTTTTGAGTTTTGTTAAAAGAAAATACACCTTATTATATTTTATAAAAAGAAAATACAATTTATTTAGTTTTGTAAAAATAAAATATGGTCTATTTATTTCATCACAAAAAATAATACACTGCATTTGATTCTTGTAAAGTTTAATACAAAGTATTTGATTTGTATCAAAACCTAATACACTATGTTTTGTTAAAAGAAAATACAATTTGTTGTGTTTGCAAAAAGAAAACAATTGATTTACTTTTCTAAAAATAACACACACTATATTTATTTCATAACAAAAGACAATATACTGCATTTGATTTTTGTAAAGTTTAACACAGTTTATTTAGTTTGTATCAAAAGGTAATCCACTGTGTTTTGAGTTTTCGTTAAAAGAAAATACATTTTATTGAGTTTTGTGAAAAGAAAATACAGTTTATAGAGTTTTGTAAAAGTAAAATACACTATATTTATTTCATTAAAAAATACACTGTATTTGATTTTTGTAAAGTTTAATACAGTATATTTAGTTTGTATCAAAAGCTAATACATTGTATTTACTTCAGGTACAAAAATTAATATATTGTATTTAGTTTTCAAAAAGTTTATTACATTGTATTGAGTTTTATCAAAAAAAAAATACAATGTGTTAAATTTTGTGATAATAAAATACAGTGTATGGAGGTTTGTTAAACAATAATACATTATATTTAGTTGATGTACAAAAATCAACAGAGTGTATTATACTTTAATAAAACTTAGTACATTTTATTATATGTTATACAATATAATATTTTTTAAATTTTGAAACAAATTGTATTAACTCTCTTTGAAAAGTTAAAATTATTTTCTGATTTAGTTTATATTTATGTACAGATAATCCTCACATAATAGCAATATGGATATGATAGTAATATTAATTCAGCATGGAGGGCACTGGAATGTGAATCAAGAATTGAAGTGAAAGGCATTTTACTTTCATTGACTTGCAACTACGAACAACTATCGAAAATTATATCAAAATAGATGAATATAAATGTAGAATACAACATTCTTGATATAAAGTACAGACTAAGGCAGGATATCCACCACTAAAAGTTAATGATGATATGTCCGTTTTATTTTACATGGAACTAAAAAAGAAAGAGCCAAATTTCACAATTTATCCTCTGTGCATCGCAATTCTACAAAATACTATCCTAGGTAATATATCAAACAAATACTTTTAATTTTTCATTTCCATTCTTAAATTCATTTATGCAATATCTGAATATATTATATTTATATATTGTCATTTAACTTTGTTCAATATATTATGTCACATCCTACTCGGAACAGTCTTTTTCGATGCCAACTTATCCGAAATCAGTAAGTTTTTTTTTCCACCGAACCACTCAAACCTCTCGAAAGTACTTTTACACTAATTCCAAAAACAAACCATAGTCTTACAGACAATTCAAAACATACACCAACCATCATATCAAAAACTTATACTAGCCATTCATCCATTACAGATAAGAATACATTCAAAATACAATTCAAAGTTTTACCTTAATCGTCTAGGTATATACATGCCAAAAGCATAAACCAACTAACACAAAAATCTTCTCTTTCGATCTGGACTTTCACATACTGTGCTCCCGCAACACTCCAGAACCTGCACGCAGTAAACACTATGTGTTGAGCATTAAATATGCCCAGTGGTGACTACTAATCCAAGAATTTCCCAAGAACAAGCACAATTGTGTAATTTATGCTTCTATTTAACATTGTTCTTATATTCAGTTATCAGAATTCATATTACTTATTCATATTGTGGTAACCATTGGTCTTTGTTACTAAACTTTTAACTTTACTTTGCGGTATTTTCTTAGTTGGACCAATATCGAATTTACTTTACTTTTACTTTTACGTTAATGTTTACTTTTACTTTTATCATTACCTTCATTTTATTCTTTAGCCCCAGCTATTTATCTATCATTTCACTTAGCAATAGGTATTGGTACTCGTGTCTTTACTAGTACCAAAATAAATTACTTTAGTTCTTGATTTACTATTCAATTATTTAATCTGTATTCTAATTATACTTCTTACTATTCATTCTTTTATTTTTGCTTTGACTTTTAACTAATAGATACATTACTATTTAAAGACTTTTAGGCTTTATTGCAAAGTGATATAATTATTTTGGGATACTTTGCAGTCAAATTCTCTTTCCTTCGTATATATATATATATATATATATATATATATATATATATATATATATATATATATATATATATATATATATATATATATATATATTACTTTTGTTCACATATTTATTAAGACATATGTCTTTTACTTCTTTCACATCGGTCAATTATGTGTCTGTCTATTGTTTTACTTTTCAAATAACCTTTCTTTCAGAAAGACTTTACATAAGCATTAAGTTTACTTTCGTCAAAATCATTACTTTTTAACTTTAAGTAGAAAATCAATATTGTTTTTCAAACTTGTCATTTTCTATTATAGTAATTGGTACGAGAAATACCAATTAATCAAATTATCCTTTTCACAGAAACAAAATACATTCCAATGCTTATAGAAACTTAATTAAACATTGATTTAATATTTTAATCATATAAAACCTTTCTTTTCTTTTTCTTACTAATTACACCTTCCAAAAATCTTCATAGATTTATTTCGATTTTGCACTTTATTTCAAACGAATCATTCTCGTATAACTTTTTATATTCAATTCAATTAAATAGTACTTATTTATACATTTCGATGTGCCCCTAGTGCAATATAACAGGTTTTCCACAAAGGATACTTGGGACTGGACCCGAAGGTCCCACAGAACAGATAGAGAAATGATCTCGAAAGATCAAGTCTCACAGAGCAGAAACAGATACATTTTCACTTTTACAGAAGCTATGGAGATCAAAGATCCCGCCCATAGCTAAGCAAGTCATCATGACTTGCACCGCGCGGAATAGAGATATCCCTATGGCTAGCCAATTATATCCAAAACAAGAATCATAATACCTGTCTATCGCTAAGGGCAAATATAATCAATTACATTGCAAATATTTTTTAACATTTAAAATTTTTTCATTTCTTTCTTTTATTTATTACTATACTTTATTCTGATCAAATGCACTCTTTTGCGCCTTTGACTATTCAATAACTTTTTATCATTTCATTTACTTTTTCTTTTCCCGTCACTTTTGTGAATTATTCTTCGATAATTCACTCAGATACTTAAACTTTTCAATCTTTTATACAGATTATAAATTCTGAATTATGGCATTATAATTCACAATTTCCTTTTATTCTTTTTATATAATTCTTTACGAATTATTTTTTCAATACTTTTAAGCTTGACTGATTACACTTTATTTTTTTGTCCAAAACGTTTAATTATTCGCTTAACTGACTTTTATATCGCTAACAAAATATTTTATACTTTTATACTCTTTTACTACTTTTTATTGACTAATTTATTTCGATAAATTAGTCACACATTTATTTACTACATTTCGCATAATTAGGAATTCAATTAATATAATTTATTATTTTATGCCGCAAAAATACATAATTGACTTTTTCTATTGGATTATTCATTTCAAATACATAATTATAATTTTGCCATTATAATCATTTATTTCTATTTTTATTATACCATTTCTTCCATTATTCATCGCGTATTATTTCTTTTACCATTTTTGGATAAAATTATATTTTAGTCCCCAAACCATGAAAACTTTATCTTTTAGTACAGTTAAATCTCCGAAATTACCATTTTACCCTTGGTAAGTATTTCTTACTTATTTTTACGCGTTAATTACCTATTTTGGCAAAATTTTCATTTTGCCCTAAAACTTTTATTTCTTTTTCATTTAAGTCCTTTTTCTAGTTAAAACTCATTTTATCTTTCTTTTATTTACGTATTAATTTATTTTTGTCATTTTATTTATTTATGAATTATTGAAAAATAATTCATTATTCTTATTATTTTCACGACCTAATAATTATTTCGAAAAATCCATCGGTTGACTTTTTATTTTTCGTCATTGACATTAATTTATTTTTCATATTTATTCATCACTTTAGTCATTTTTATACCATTATGCATTGCTATTTCAATTATTTCCATTATACATATACACATAAAAATTCCAATAAAATCCTAATAAATTCAATAAACTCCAATAAAATTTATTTAGGCATTCTTTATTGGTTATTATCATTTTTCATCAAAATAATCACTTTATTCACACTAAATTACAATTTTCATTCAATACATACCCTATACATAACCTTTAAAATTTCCAAATAATTTCTAAATATTCTCTAAAAATTTATAGACATCAATTATCATGTCTACAATTATTTTAAGCCAACATACATAATTTACATGCAAATTTCTCACCATTTTTCCTTATTATCATTTTCGGCCACAATAATTTTCTTCCTAAATATTTTTATTTCTTTCATTTTCACTTTCCATTCATCATTTCTCTAATCCAATTACAATTATCCTAACATAATTGCATCAATTAACAATTTTACATATTTTTATTTTAGTTAAATAATCAAGAAAAATTCATATTAAATGGAAAATTAAGGGATTTTGTAGTCACTTACCTTTTTCCATGCTTAACCTTCCTTAAACTTCATTTTCTCTTCACCTAAACCCAAGCAAAACTTCATTCTTCATTGCCATCACCCTTTGGCCGAATTCTTCATCAAAGGAAACATAAAGATTTCAACCTTTTTAGCTCAATTTAACCACAAAAATGGATTCTAGGCACCTAAAACTACTTAGAGGTACCTTTAAACAAATTTAAAACCTTGAAATTCTCTTACCTCCTTTTGATCCCTAAGCCTTTCCCCCTTGATTTCTCTTGCTTCCTTCCATCCAATCAAAGGCTTGAAGCTTGATTAATCATCTAGAGGGATGAAATTAGGGTTAGGGTGCTTGAATTTCCAAGAAAAATTGAGTGATTAATGAAGAAATTTGAGAAAGCAAAAAGAGGAGAGTGTTTCGGCCAAAAGAGGAGCTGAAGAAGAAAGTGGAATTTGTTGGAATTCCACAGATATTTCTGCCTTATATAGAACTCCTAATGGGCAAAAATTGGGCCAATTCTAATGGGCCTAACTATTTTAATTTAAGGCCCAATTTCCATTTTTCAAAATCCCAACCAGAAATCTCTCACTTTCTCACTCCAAATCACTTCAATTTTGATTTTATAATTCTTAAAACATCGAAAATAGGTAGTACGTAAATTTTTGGCTCAATCGGAGTCCGTTATCGGTCCGACTCAAACTTATCGGTCTGATTCGACAACTGCCGGAGTCACCGAAAAATTTCATTCTCATCACCAAAATATTATACATAAAAATTCATGTAGGCACACAAAATCTAGCGATATTCGGAGTTCGTTTACTATTTTTAATTATTTAAGCAAAATTAAGTCCCCTTTCTACCAGAAAAATTGACTCGCTACCTTTTTCGTATTGTTGACTTTTGAAAATCCATTTGACCTCAAATTCACTTCAAATTTCAACCCTAGACTCACCATAACTATTTCTTTCAAATGGTCTAATAAAATATTTTAAACTTCCGGGTGTCCTTTCGGACCCGAAAAATACTATTCACTACCAGAAGGTACTATTCACGGCTGACCCAGTGTTGAGGCCATTACATATTATGTTTGTTATAATGTATTAACTTTTTTGTATAAACTAAATATAGTGTATTAAGTATTGATAAAACTCAATACACTATATTAGAGTTTATATAAAATTGAAAACACTGATGTAATGTTTTTTGTAGACAAACTAATTACTTAACATCAACTTTTTTGAAAACTAAATACATTGTATTAGTTTTTGATAATACTCAATACACTGTATTAAAATATAACAAAAAGTAAATACATTATATTAACTTTTGAACCTCAAATAATGACATTGTATTAACTTTTGATGCAAACTAAATACATTGATTAAACTTTATAAAAAGAAAATACATTATATTTACTTTCATACATAAAATAAATATATTGTATTTAGTTTTGATAAAACTGAATACACTGTATTTTTTTTTCACAAATCATAATACATTGACTTTTCTTTTTACAAAACTAAATAATATGTACAACACTATATAAACACTGAATAAAATTTAATACCTTTTTTAAATTAACTAAATACAATGTATTAATATTTCATATAACTCATTACACTGTATTAAATAAATACAACATGTTCACTTTTGAAGATGAACTAATAACAGTGTATTAGATTTCAACTAATACTCAAAACAATAAATACAATATATTATCTTTTTACTTTTTTGATTGAATTTATTTATTTATTGCATTAGGTGATTTCTCAAACACAATATCAATTGAAATTGCAATAATTAAAAGTGAGCAAACAGCATCCCATGGCTTGATTGATGAAGATTTATATTTTAATGATCTAGCACAAGCTTAACGGAATATGTGAGCAATCTTAGCAAAAATACAATTTATAAATTAATTAGTAACAACGAAAATATTTAAGGATAAGATGAAGACCCCTATTTTGGAATCATCAATAATGATATGCAACATGAAATTGAAATGGATCAAATTTACAAAGATAAAGACAATCTCAGGAAATCGATTAGTTTTTTTTTTCAATAAAGCATGATTTCTAATTTAAGGTGTAGAAATCATGTTCTAGAAAATACTTTATTTGCTGTGTAGATGACAGTTGCTGTTGGAATTTGAAAGCATCAAAAAAAGGGGACACACAAATGTTTAAAGTCAGAAAATTCATATTTGATCACACCTGTAACCTTAAAATTAGACTAAATAACAAGAGACAAGCCACATCAACCTTGATCGGTGATATTGTTAAAAACAAATATACAAATGTAAACACTATATATACTCCAGTAGACATCATATGCGACATACAAAATGATTTTAGAGTTAATATAAATTACTTAAAGGTTTAGAGGTCCAAGGAAAGGGCTTTGCAAAACATAAGCAGTATGCCATCTAATTCTTATTCACTTTTGCCTAAATACTTAAACATTCTAAAAACAAAAAATAATGGATCTATCGTGGATTTGGTTACCCAAGAAGACAAGTCATTGCATTATGTTTTATAGCCCTAAGAGCTTCGATTAAAGGCTAGGAATATTGTAGGTTATTCGTAGTTGTTGATTGTTCCTTTTTAAAGTCGATATATAGGGGAACAATGATCATAGCATCAACACAAAATACAGCTGGTAAAATATTTCCGTTAGCATACTTTGTAGTTGATTCAAAAAACTATGCATTTTGGGAATGGTTTTTTGTAAAATTCAAACAGAGTTCTAGATTAAAATCCAAAATGTGCATCAAACCAAACAGACATGAGAGTATAAATAATATTGTGAAAAAGGTATATCCAGAAGTTAGTCATTGCATATGTGTTTACCATCTATTGAACAACATTAAAACGAGATTCAAAACAAATACAAAAAAAAGTTAAGGAACTATTATTTGCAGCAGCTACATCATATATACAATATAATTTTCAACATAATATGAAAGAGTTGGACAAGGTTGATGCACGTATTAGGCTATACCTACAAGATATTGGGTATGAGAAATGGTCAAGAGTATATTGTACGAGCAACCGATTTTCAATTATGACATCAAATATATATGTGTTTTCTACATTATAACATCTTTTTCAAAACTCAATAGGCTGTATATTTTTTCACAAAATCTGTATTGATTTCTGTACGTGAGATAAATACAATATATTTTCTTTTTAAAAAATTAAATACACTGTATTTTTTCATAAAACTAAATATTGTATATTTTCTTTTTCCTGAAACTCAATAAATTGTATTACACTTTATAAAAACTAAATATATTTGATTAACTTTTTATGATGAACTAAGTACACTTATTGTTCTTTGTATGTAAAATAAATATAGTGTATTTTCTTTTCATAAAACAAAATAAATTTTTTTTTCTTTTAACAAAATCAATATACTGTATTTTTTTATAAAACACAATATACTATATTTTTTTTTATCAAAACTCAATACACTATATTTCTTTTCACAAAATTGAATGAACTATATTATATATAATACACTGTATTAACTTCTGTACACACTCATTAAACGTTTGCACGAAAATTAATACATTCTGTTTCAAAAAATATAAAAATATGGCATTCTATAATATGTAATGAAATTTTTAAATTTTACTAAAATGTATTATACTGTATTTACTTTTGTACATGAGATAAAATACAATATATTTATCTTTTGATAACACTAAATACATTGTATTTTCTTTTCCATATACTCAATAAACCATATTACACTTTATAAAACCTAAATACATTTTATTAAATTTTTAAAATGAACTAAATACAATGTATTATATTTTTTTCAAAACTATATACATTGTATTGTATTTTCACAAAACTCAATACACTTTAATAAACTTTATAAACACAAAAAACATTGTGTTAATTTTAAAATCTAAATTAAATACAGTGTATCATCTTCTATACAAACTAAAAAAACTATTAAATTTTATAAAGAACTAACGTACAATGTAATTACTTTTGTATATAAATAAAAATAATATATTTAATATATTGCATCAGAGATTATACAAAATTGACAACACTATTTTATTTTTTTACACCAAATAAATACTTCATAATAGCTTTTTACATAACTCATTACAGTGTATTATTTTTTGATTCAAACTAAAAACATTATACACAAATGCAAGTGAAGTCATCCAACGATGTTCAATTTACTGTTTATCATTTTCAAAACACATATGTTGTAAATATCAAAGAAAGAACATGTACATGTAATAAATTCCAACTAGATAAAATGACTTATCCTCATGCATCAGTAGTGATAAGAGATAGGAACTTGGATCCTTATGCATATTGCTCACCAAACTACACCAAAGATACAATGATAACAACATATAAAGAAATTGTTAATCTAATCAATCTACATGGAAGATACCTACAAGTGTTCAGGCATAAGTTGTTTTAGCTCCAAGGTGACGAGTGAGATCTGGTAGACCAAAAAAGAGAAGAATCAAAGCAATTTAGGAAACTAAAAAAATAATAAAATATGGTAAATGTGGAAAATATAGCCACAACAAAAAAATATGTAGAGATATTCCTAAGAAATAAAATATTTAGAATTTCTAATATTCATTTCAATTGTATATGTAAATTTTTGTTTATTCATAATACACTATATTCACTCTTTTATCAAACTAAATACAGTGTATTAAATTTTGTTAATACACTGTACTTTTCTTTCAACAAAATTCAATACACTGTATTTTTTCACAAAACATAATATATTGTATTTTCTTTTAACAAAACTCAATAAATTGTATTTCTCTCCACAAACTGAATAAACTATATTAGAGTTTGCAATACATTATATGTAATACACTTTATTAGTTGTTGTGCAAACTGAATAAACTTGTAAGCGAAAGTTAATACATTTTGTTTCAAATAGTATAAAAATATAGCATTGTATAATACATAATTCAATGTGTAAAGTTTCACTAAAATGTATTACATTGTATTACACTATTTTTGTATATGATATAAACACAATGTATTATCTTTTAACAAAACTAAATACACTGTATTTTCTTTTCGTTAAAATCAATATAATGTATTTTTTTTCTAAACTCAATAAACTATATTACACTTTATAGAACCTGAACACATCTTATTGACTTGTTAATACGAAGTAAATACAATGTATTTACCCTTTGTAAATGAAACAAATACAGTGTATTATATTTTGCAACACTCAATACACTGTATTTTCTTTTAACAAAACTCAATACAATGTATTAGCTTTTAAATAATTGAATGAAACAAACTCTGTGTATAAACTAAATACATTTATACACTTTTAGTAAAATTCCAAGCATAAAACAATAAATAAAAAATGTATATATAAAAATGTTAATTACAAAATAGTTATACAGATAATAATTTGAAGAAACTAATCTAGTTATATTCTATCCATCACAATTTTCTTGTTCAATCTTTTTCTTTTCACCTTCTTTCCATCTTCTATTTTCATTTGATCCTTGTCTGTATCGCTTTTAATGGCTCCTCGTTGCTTACCTATCCCATACAAATACAACAGAAGACCTAATGTATCCTTATATTTATCTACATCAAAATTTAAAGGCATCATTTTCCCTTCAATGAAATATTTGCAAAACGCTACTACAAAAACTCCACAATTATTGAAAAAAAATAAAAAAAAAAACAAGACAAAAAAAATGTAAATTAGAATCATTCTTAAAATTTAATCAACAAACATAAAACAAAAAAACAAATCAAACATATATAACATGAAACATAAATGTAATACACTGTAACACACACAAGTGTATTATCTCATGTACGAAAGTTATATATATATATATATATATATATATATATATATATATATATATATATATATAATGCAATGTATCAAATTTTACTAAAACATATTACACTGTATTTACTTTCGTACATGAGATAAATACAGTGTATTATCTTTTTGACAAAACTAAATACACTATATTTTCTTTTTATAGAAAATAATACACTATATTTACTTTTCATAAAACCCAACAAATTGTATTACACCTTAAAAAACTAAATATATTTTATTAACTTCTTAATATGAACTAAATACAGAGTATTAGCTTTTGATAAAAATCCAATCACTGCAATATTATTTATAAATTCAATGTATTTTCTATTTTAAAACAACAATACAGTGTAATAACTTTTGTAACTGAACTAAATACATTGTATAATCTTTTGATAGAAACTAAAGACACAATATTAAACTTTATAAAAATTAAATACGGTGAATTTTCTTTTTATACATGAAATAAATACATTATATTATCTTTTACAAAACCCAATACACTGTATTTCTTTATACAAAACTCAATACAATGTATTATCTTTTGATAAAACTCAATACACTGCATTAAACTTTGCAAAAACAACATACACTATATTAAGTTTTAACAAACCTAATACACTGTATTAAGTTTCACTAAAAATCAATAAAATATATTATACTTCACTTAAACTGAATACAATACACTATATACATTTTTACTCAAAAATAAAACATAGTGTATTTAATTTTAATAAAACCTAATATATTGTATTTTGTTTAATAACACCTAATAAATATAGTATTATAAACTCTAATATAATTTGTTCAGTTTTATGACAGGAAAATATAGTATATTAAGTTTTGTTAAAAAAAATACAGTGTATTGAGTTTTGTCAAAAACAAATACACTATATTTATTTATGTACAAAATCCAATACATAGTGTTAAACTTACTAAAACCTAATACAATGCTTCTAGTACGTAATTTCCAAATAAATATAATCAGTTTTATTAAATATTTCCAAATTAATACACTGTATTAACCTTATGAACAAATAATGACCTAACAATGCACACTACATACAACTTACAAAAATCAAAATATATATGAAAAATCTCATTCATCTCACTTTCGATAACCAAAAAAATGTATAAATTGATCACAAATTGTCAAAAACAACAAGAAAAATCAACAACGATCGATAGAACATAGATAATCACCAACAAGAAATCACTACAACCGTAAAAAAAACTAAAAAGATTGTAAATATTAATAAAAAAAATAATCAAGTGAAAAATATAGAAGGATTTACTTACTAGGGATGAATTAAAGATGAATACACTTGTGGAAACAAATACTCGATGACTCGCGATAACTCTCCAATACTTTGCCAATATCAAATGAACAACTTAAAGATGAATAATAAAGTTAAACACAAGAATTGCTGAAGATAAGAAAAAAACCCTCTAATAGAAAGGAAAAACCGCCAGAGATTAGAACAAAAAATCGCCTTCAAAAGTTAAGAGGGAACACAATATTAAAATAAGTGGGTATATTTGATATACATAAATTTTTTAAATTAAAATAAGGTCTATTTGAAATCGAAAATGAAAATGTAAAACGTGTAAAAAAAATCCTATGGTATTTTTTAAAACAAAAAGGGGGGAATATTTCATGTAATTTTCTCTTAAAAATTTCCTAGATTCATGCCATTGTTTCTCGAAAGTATTGTTTTAGGTAATATCATTCAAATTATAATAACATTATAAAATTAACAGATACAAATGAAATGATAGTATTCGAATGAGGGGCTAAAAAGCTTATCTCTTATGTTTTGATGGTACAATCATGAGTCGCTTTAAACATTTTTTTAGATTTGATTTTTCTTAATATTTCAGTTTTTCCATGTTTTCCTTTATTTTTTTAGAATTATGGTGTTTTTATTCTAAATCAATTTTTTTCTTGGAAAAAGGGAATAAAATGCTTTTGAACTTATTTTCAAGGTACAAAAATGCCCTATTGGTAATTTTGAAATGAAAATGCTCCTAATGTTAATAAAAAAAATATTAGGATATTCCTAAATTAAACTTCTCTTAGTTTTGAGTTAACAACACTAACATGGCCTACAATATACCACATTTGTGCCACATATATTTTTAATTAAAAATAAAGTTAGGGCATTTTAACACTTTAACAAAAACCTTAGAAGTATTTTAGTAAGCTAAAAGACTTTAGCAACATTTTAATATTTTAAGGAGATGTTAAGTATAGGTGAGTATGCACTGGTTAATCGGTCCATAAGCAAAAATATTAATTAGTCCATTAATATCTGTTTTTTAAAATCATTAACCATTAATCGATTTGTTACATTTAGTTAACCAGTCCATTGATTTCGAATTTTTTGGTTTGATTATCCAATATTTTTCTGTTAATCATTAAAATTTATAACATAAAATTATAAAAAATAGATAAATTTTAATTCAAATTCAAATATGTAAAATAATTTAAAATAAAAATTATAAAACAAATATAATTTATTAGCCAAAATTAATGTTTGATAAATTAATAGCTAATATTATAAAGTATATTTGATATTTGTTGGAAATTAACATGCTGGATTCTAAGTCAAATAAAATTTTGTATAATATTAAATGTTAAAACATAAAATCTAAACTATAAGAAAATATAATTAAATGCTATTATTTATGATTATATATATATATATATATATATATATATATATATATATATATATATATATATATATATATATATATATATATATATATATACATCCTATAACCACATTTTTAAATTTTAATATCATATTCATTAAGAAAAATTAATTAATAAATATTCTTGAACTATATAATTTGTTTGTAATTTATTTTCTTATTCCTACAATTATTAAGGACATATATAAAGAGTATGAAATATTATTCAATGGTTGTTGGTATACAAAATTATTAAATAAGTATATATTAAAAAATTAATCAATTAATTTTAATTATCAAGTGAGTTATAATGTGAAACAAATATAAATAAAAAAATATACCTATAGATTAGATAATAACATGATGTAATGTTAGATAATATGTTAAATTTATATTTGTTAGATATTTAAACTAAATTAAATAATATTACTTAGCTAAAATATTCTAATTATTAAATATTTATGTTTGTAAAAACAACATAAATAAACTTAAATGAATTGAATATTCAAAATTTTTGATGACTTAATCTAATTTATACATTGACTAAAATTCTAAATTACATATTTTTTATGCAAAATGTATTTTAAACAAATAAAAAATTCTAAAAATCCTACATAGGAATTTATTTATTTATTCCCAAATATAATACATTTTTCAAAAATTCCCTTAACATTTTTTATATGGTGCTCAAATACCCTTAAAATTTTCTCAAAGTAGTAAAATACCTCCAATATTTTCTTTAGAGTACTAAAATGCTCCTAACTTTATTTTGGATTAAAAATAAATGTGGTACTAACGTTTCATTTGCCACGTATCAATACCATGTCAGTGCTGTTAACTCAGAATTAATAAAAGTTTGATTTAGGAGCATTTTAGTACCTTTTTTTTTATATCAACATTAAAGGCATTTTTGTTCCAAAATTAACTACAAAGACATTTTTGTATTTTAGAGACAACATTAATGGCATTCTAGTAGCCTTTTTTTCTTTTTTTATATATTTATTTTTTCTTAAAGTGAGTTCAAAATTTATAAAATGACTCTAAAATACTTCACCAAAACTTTGATACCAATCAATGTAAGTGTTAGAGAGCTTAGAGATCTTGAATTTATTTTGAAAACTGAATTTTAATGTTTTTGACTTCATTCAATTTTATATGTTCATTATATAATATCCTAAAAAATTATTAGAATTTGAACTTTTTATGGGTGATAACAATTCGAAAATTACCGGACTGATATCGGATCTGTCTTGGTTAATCGAGCTCTCCAAAGGTACCTAAAACCAAAGAAATCTCGGTGGGTGTCCGACGAGGGGACTCTTCGACGGTCAAGTCATTGACAAATAAAAAATATTTTTTTTAGTAAGAATGGATAAGAGAAAGAAAATACCTGTCCACCTAGCTATTTATAAAGAGTCTCCCTTATGCTTGCTAGGATTCCTTATGGATGTAGGAGTCCTCTTTGAGAAGAATTCCTTCATTAAGGGGAAGCTGGGCCAAACTTCTCTAAAAGGAACTCAATCCTGATTACATAACCATTTAATTTGTGTCCCGACAAAACTCACCAAGATGGTGCTGTTAGAAGCCACTATTCAGATCCTAGACAATCTAACTAGCTAGGAATTCGAGCCATGGGCCGAACCCAAGATACAATCCAGTTATCATAAGTCTCCCCTATATAAGAGATATTTATGTCAAAAAAGGGGTTGAGCACTTGTCCAAATGTAAAGAAGTCTGAATTGAATGAAACAAGGCGTCCTCCTAGGCTATCCATAATGACTATAAAACTTATCCCTTTTATTTCTGTGATGTCAGTAATTAATCATAATGGCATCTCCTTAAGTCTTATGCAATAACTACAAATGTAATTATTTTCATGTATATCGGGGACATCTGAGCCCTATGTTCATATTCTATCCCACGGCTCAATCTCCCTATATATGCCTTCAACACTTATCCACTTCCACTTTTTCCCTCTATTATTCTCCTGCTTCATTTCTTCATTTCTCTTTCATATGCTTTCCTTCTTTGAATCTCCTTCAAATCCCTTCTATCACTATTGCAGGTCAATGCTTTAGATCCTTTCCCTTGTTTTTGCATTTTCCTTTCTACTATTTATCTTTTAGAATATTATGAGTGGATATGTAGGACCTAGTGATATTAGGATTTTAGACGGTTTGTTGGATGTTAGCATGCCGAGTACATTTGGTCACAGCTGATCCACTAAGAGTGTCCCAATAGAACTTCCAATTTTTCAAGCGGCTCCGCAAAACACACATGTAAACCCGAAGGTCACCATTGTAAATACTCCAGACACCAAACCCATGAAACTAGCCATCCTAGACCTAAGAGACCACTAAAGTCTCATCTCCATATTCCCGAAATTAGTTCTTCCATAAAATCTATCGAACTTTCCAACTTAAAAGTTAAACTAAGAATTCCTACCCAATACAAACTCCTGGCTCTAAGTTCTCATATTACCGCTGATTACAATTTTAATAACAAGAAAAAACTTATTCTTTATAAAGCCAACATCTGAGCTAGGGTCACCCTTCCCTTAATTTATTTTGAGATTGCTTTCCTAAGGTATTATGACCTTATTGTAGGTTAACTACACCCTAATGCCTAGCTCACCCTAACAACCTTACAAATTTGGATGTTAGAGAATGCAATTGACCTCACCATTCATTTGTTCAAAGAAACCCACGTGGTCAGTCTTAAGAATATGATAGAAAACCATTATTACTTTAAGCCCGTGTAGGGTACGGTGTTTTCTCAAAGAAATCGAACTCCCACAAACATTGGAAAAACTGATTATTTATTGTAGAGGGCAAGCATGAGTACCTTATTTGAACTTTTTAGGGTCACTTCATCAATAAAAATGACCAACACTTAGTGTTTACCCAAGATGAAGAAAAAATCATAGTTCGGTGGAGAGATCTTACTCAAAATAAAATCAATATCTATAATTTTTTGGATCCTAAGTCTTCCCCCAAGCCCTCTAGTGATATACAAAGTACATTTACTATTTCTTACTAAGTGGAAAATTTACTTTTACTCATTATGTTATTGTTTTACATCTATGAAGATGGCAGATAAGCAATCTTTTAGCGAGAAAGTCAAGGCCAAAAGGGCTAAATTTGGATCAAGTTTTCAACCAACTAACGTGGTGTCTGCTCAAATAAGGAGCGCGGCTTTTACCCCGGCTGTAGATGTATCGGCTCCAAAGCCAGTGTGGCGATAAGGACTATAGCTATCTCTGCAAGCCCAACTTAAGACATGCCTGTTCTTGGCTCGCCACACAACAACCCCTCTAATGCCATTACAATATCAGATGCCTCTCTTACCTCACCTGTCAGGCCTTTAACTAATGTAAAGCGCCAATCAATCCTTCTACATAGGCCTTCATCCTTTAGGACTCCTAAACAGAGGTTATCATCTTCTCCTGAATGGAGTGAGAAAGTGAGCAAAGTGATAGAGGATGTTTAGGGAATGTGGCTACAGAACCCTCTCGCCTACAGTTCCACCAATCGGAGTTTAACAGTTTTTGTTCATTATTAACTTGTATTCCAAATGAGGTATCATCATTTATTAACCTATGAGTGGACTATTTTTCTACCACTATGAGGAGGCATCAGGTCAGGTATTACCATCGTACATCAGGAATTCTTTCTCTTTTTTCTTTTTTTTTAACATGTTCTTTTATACAGAGTGCGATACTTTTCAATGCAATGATTGACAAAATGAATAGGCTTTTTAGCATGCTAAGAGAAGAAAATAAGATCATGGCTAAGCTTAAAAGAAAATTGAAAGAGGCTAAAAAGGCGGCCAATGGCTAGAAGGATCATGCCACTGCCATCGAGGCTAAGGCTAAGGAGGCGAAGGAGACTAGCCATAAGGTAGCCGAGGAAGCTACTCGAAAGTTGGTTGAGGAAGAGACCTTTTAGTGAAGGAAAAAGTGGAATGTCAAGCATCCAAATCCGAACTAGAGAAATGCAAGGTCGAGAAGGCCAAATTGGAGAATGACTACATCGAGCTGGAGAAGAAAATGTCCGACCTAAAGGAGAAAATGGACAACCTTGCTGTGGATAAAGTTATGATGTATGACAATAAGATTGTCCAAGTTATGAAGGATAAGTTCCCTCAAGAAGATTTTTCCTCAGTAGATGAGGTCAATCCTAATGAGGATTAGATAGGATCTTTTTCTTTTTTTTTTGTTCTTTAGGTTAACTTGTATAGCCTTTAGAGTACCTCAGCTTCTTATACTGCCTCTCCTTAATGAAATTTCTTTTCAAGTGTTCTAAATTTATGATGCTGCCTTGATTTTATGCTTGAATAGACAATCTAACAATCTATGCCAATAACATTTAGAACTTATGACGATCTGAATTGCTTATAATCTGAATTCAAATAATTAGCCACATGTAACTAATAATCTGAATAGTAATATGAGTTGATTCAGTTGTAATTAATTGAAGATCACTTAGAAAAAGATCATGAATGGATTAACAAATGTGCTAAGCAATGAAGTTGCCCCCAGCTTAAGCTACTAGGTTAAGCTTTCAATATTATTAATAAATGTGCTCGTGGCATAAGCTACTGAGCTAAGTTTTACATAGGATTGTGTTCATGGTGAAACTGCCAAAACTAAAAATTGTTTTACTTGTGGCTTAAGCTACCGAACTGAGCTTTTACAAAAAATGGTGTTTGTGGCGAAATTGTCGGACTAAACTAAAAACTATTGTGCTTGTAGCTTAAGCTGTTGAGCTGAGCTTTTACAAAAAATG
The DNA here is from genome assembly GCA_037975025.1 of Excoecaria agallocha. Classification (NCBI taxonomy): domain Eukaryota; kingdom Viridiplantae; phylum Streptophyta; class Magnoliopsida; order Malpighiales; family Euphorbiaceae; genus Excoecaria; species Excoecaria agallocha. The sequence continues at coordinate 9,783,464 of CM075820.1, forward strand.
GTGTTTATGGTGAAACTATCGGAATAAACTAAAGACTATTGTGCTCGTGGTGAAATTTTCGAGTTGAGCTTAAAATTAAAATGTGCTCATGGTGAAGTTGTTGAGTTGAGCTAAAAAAAAGAGATCTCATGGCAAACCGCTGATTTCAGTTCACAATGATAGTGCTCGTGGCAATATGATGATTGGAGCTAAGGATAGACTCGTGGCAAAACTACCGATTTGAGTCATTACTAGTGATATTTTTTCAAGTTTGAGATGTTACAAGAGTGCAGTAATATTTTTCTCGACATATCCTTGAGGCGATAGGCTTTAAAGTTCACTACTTCATGTATCTCAAACGGACTTACCCAATTAGGGCTTAACTTACTAATGCCAACTACTGTTTGAGCTTTAATGGCCTTTTTGAGAACCAGTTTGCCGACGCACAAGGTTCAAGGCTTTAGCTTACGATCATGATACACCGCCACGTGATGTTTGTATGCCACTACCCGAATTTGGGCGTGCTATATTTTCTCTTCAAGCGTATCTAAGTGGTAAAGCAGTAACTCCTTGTTTGTTTCCTCATTGTACAGCTCGGTCCTTAGGTTGGACATTCCTATGTTGAAGGGAATGACTGCTTCCATGCCATAGGTCAAAGAAAAAGGAATGGTTCCTGTTGTCACCTGAGGTGATGTATGGTATGCCCATAGTACATTATTCAGCTCGTCCACTTAAAGGCTTTTTGCATCATCAAGTCTTTTCTTTAATCCCATCAGGATTTTTCTGTTGGTGACCTCAGTCATGCCATTTGATTGGGGGTGATAAACTGACGTAAACCTGAGTTGGATTTGCAGTTCTTTGCAAAAATTCCTAAAAAATTGACAATTGAACTATTTTCCATTATCAGTAATGAAAGTGTAAGATATGCCAAACTTGGTGATAATCTACTTCTGAGCAAACTTGATTATATTTGTTGGGCTGATAGTTGCCAAAGGCTTGGCTTCAACCCATTTAGCGAAGTGGTCCATTGCTACAACTAAATATTTTATTTGCCTAGTAGCCAATGGGAAGGGCCCAGTATGTTTATTCCCTACTGTGCAAAGGGTCACGAGCTATGTATTGGGGTTTGTTAGACTAAACCCTAGTGAGATATCTTCCTGAACCATTGGCATTTGTTGTATTTCTTTACCAACTCATTGGCATCAATTCTATGCTTGGCCAGTAATATCCTTGTAACAATGTCCTTCCTCCATACTTAGGCATAATGACCAGGGGTGTAAGTAGGACCTTCTGTACAATTTTTTGTCCAGAACAGAGTAAAGACTGGACCATTGAACTATCTTTTTAGCTTCAGTCTTGTCTTTCAAAAAAGTACCCGTATCGAGGAATTGATAGATCAAAAGTCACCATTCATCCATTTGCTCATTCAACTGGACCAAGTATGTTTCATATGAAAATTGAGTGATGAACTCCAGACTATATCTTCTGATTGTATGGTGCCTTTCATGGATGCCTGCTTGGCCAATGAGTCAGCCCTTTTATTTTCTTCCTGAGGTATTTGCTCAATTGTCCATAAGCTCTCACCTTTTTCTAGTTTATCTAGCAAGGTTGATACCAAGTCTCGATATTTTGTCATTGCTTGTTCTTTGGCTTTAAACTTCCCTAACAACTAGCTAACAACCAATTAAGAGTTAAAATGAATAAGTAATGAGTTTATTTTTACCTCAAGCGCGAGTTATAGTCCAAAACAAAGTGGTTCATACTCTGCCACATCATTGGATGCTGGGAAAGATATTATGGTCATTCCTCGTATATAGATTCTTCTCAGTCTAGATAGCACAACTCCTACTCCAGTTCCTTCCGATGATACTACCCCATCGACATTCATTTTTCAGGTCATCTTGCTTGGTTCAACGGGAGAGGCATGGAGCTCGACTACAAAATTAGCCAACACTTGTGTTTTCATGGAAAGTTGAGGTTCATACCAAAAATCAAACTCTCCCAAATGGGCTGCCCATTTTGTTATACTCTTTGATGCTTTCGATTTGTGCATCACCTTCTTAAAAGAAGTGTTAGTTTGGACAATTATCATATGAGCGTAGAAATAAGGATGCAGCTTTATTGCTGAAATGACAAAGGCCAAAGCCAGGATTGGGTACCTTAGTTCGGTGCCCCATAGGACTTTGCTTGTGTAATAGATGAAAGACTATTGAGTTCCTTCTTCCCTAACAAAAATCGAGCTTATGGCTCCTTCAGAGATTGCAAGGTATATGAACAGATTCTCACTAGGCTATGGTCGACTAAGCAACGGTGGAAAACTAAGGAATGAGAGCTTTAAAAGCGGATTGACATTTCGAACTCCACTCAAAGTTTTTCAAATTCTTCAAGGCCTTGTAGAATGGAAGACATCATTTTTCTGAATAGGAGATGAACCTCCCCAGAGCTGTAATTTTCCCATCTATTATCTATACTTTCTTGATGGATTTCGATGGCTCCATCTTTAATATGGCTTTAATCTTTGTTGAGTTAACCTTTATTCCCTTTTTTGAAATAATGAAACCCAAGAACTTGTCTGATTGAACTTCAAATGCACACTTCTCCGGATTTAACTTAAGGTCGAACTTTCTTAAAGTTGAAAATGTTTCTTCAAGATCTTTTGGTAGATCTTTCAAGGTTTTTCTTTTGAAATCATATCATCAATATATACATCCATGTTTTGACCTATTTGCTCTATGAATAACTTGTTCATCAGCCTCTAATAAGTTGTTTTGTGTTCTTGAGTCCAAAAAGGCATCACCTTATAGCAATAGATCACCTTGTGAGTGATAAAAGTTGTTTCTCTTCATCTTTCGAATTCATAAGGATTTGGCGATTGCCCGCTGAGGCATCTAGGAAAGCGTACTCTTCAAATCCAGTCATTGAGTCCACCAATATATTTATGTTTAGTAACAAGTAGCTGTCCTTCAGGCATGCTTTGTTCAGATTCATGAAATCCACACACATCCTCCATTTTTCTTTGGATTTCTTTATGAGCACCACATTGGATAACCAATCCAAATAAAGTACTTCTCTAATAAACCCATTTTTAGCAAGGTGTCTGTTTCTTCATTTATTGCTAACTGCTGCTCGATCACATGATTGCGCTTCTTTTGCTTGATCAGTCTGCAACCTGGCTGTATGCTCAGCAAATGGGACATGACTTCTGATGAGATGTCGGTTATATCTGATGGTTGCCAAGCAAACACATTTGTGTAAGCTTCTAAAACTACCAAAAGTGCTTTCATTTTCGAACTGGGTTTTTTCGAGGCTATTTTCACTATTTTTCCTGACAGCAGCTCTACCTCCTGTAATGAGTCAATCAGTTCTGCTCTCTGAGTTACATCAATTGGAATGTCCAATGTGTCTACTGAAAGTGCCTGATTTGCTTCCTTTAACATTATAATGTATGTTTCTCGAGCTACTGTTTGGTTTCCTCAAAGTATTATCGTTCCTTTTAATGTCGATATTTTTATGATCAACTTTTGCATAGAAATGTAAGAATCTACTACGGCCAACAGAGGTCGGCCAAAAATTGCATTATAGGATAACATGTTTACAATCATAAAGCATGTTTTACATTACCTAACTATTGCATTATTTCCCAGCTATAGGTTCAAGCTGACCGAGCCTTCCACCTTGACGAGTTATCCAGAAATACCGATTAGCGGGATCGTTACTTCCTCCATTAGGCTTGACATTCCCAGAGCCTTGTACACCTACAGAGTAATGAGATTGACTGCACTGCACATGTCAACTAGGATCCATTGTAACACGAAATCTTCAATAATTGCCTCTACTACTAACACTTCATTGTAGGGTTGTCAAACGTATTTTTCGTCTTTAAACGAGAACTGAATGATGTCTATTAAGGCGAGCGAGCTAGTTCTAAATGAGAAAACCTCTTTCACCTTTTGCTTTTGGGTGTCTCCAAAAACATCATAATGCTTTCTCCCTGCAATCACATGGATTACCCCTGCTGGAGCTTTCTTACTATTACTTCTTTTCCCCTGTCTGACTATCCGAATGGGGATTGTCTATCTTCATTTTTGCTCCCTTTGACAAATTGCTTCAGCTCGCCCTTCTTAATCTTGTATTGTATTTATCTTTTGAGCTTTCTGTAATCATTGGTTTCATGTTCTTTGTCCCTATAAAAGGCACAATATAGACTTTGGTCCCTGTTCAAATCTTCCCTCATGGCCTTTGGCCAATGTACTCGATCATTTTTTATGTATCCAGGATAGAATTTACACGGGGGAGTTGTTTAACTTAGTGAGTTATTCTTCGCTCTAACTACCTGAGTATGGCTTCAAAACTACATACATCCTGTTTGGTCCCCTTATAGTTTGGGAATCACTCATTCTCGAGCTTTCTCTCTCTTGGCCTGTCCCTTGAGAGTTTTTATTTTCCTTTTTTATATGTTTGTTGTATTTCAACCGCCTAGCTTCATCAATTCGGATGTATTTGTGAGCCCTATTCATCATTTTTGTAAAGTCGACAAGGGGTTTCTTGCTCAAAGAATTGTTGAAGTCCTGATATGTTGTGTTTCAGCTCAACACGTTAATAGTGACTTCTAAATTCAAGTTCTAAATGTCTATAGCTACCACATTGAATCTATCCACGTAATTCTATAGAGACTCCCCTCTCTCTTAGATGACCTAATGTAAGTCAGCAGAAAATTTTATTAGTCGAATGGTCGCCACAAACTTTCCTACAAACATGTTAGTAAACTGCTGGAAGTTATTTATAGAATGCTTTGGCAAGTTTCTAAACCAAATCTAGGCGAACTGTATTAAAGTCTGCGGGAAGAGTTTGTAGAGAGTGGTGTCTTCCATGGTGTGTATTAACATGGTGTGGTGGAACTGATCCACGTGCGCTCGAGGATACGTGCTTCCATTATACTTGGGCATGTTGGGCAATTTTATGTTCAAAAAAGGAGTAGAGAGTATGGACTTAGCAAGAAGGGAGCGAAAACTGCCTTGATATTGTGCCACACTATGACTCTGCTGCCGTTGCACCATTTCTTCGACAATTCTATCCAGCTATTCCCTCATCAAAGTAAATATGGACGTTGTATCATTTGGTTAGGATGTGGAGTTCTGGTTCTCAAAGTTCGCATGAGTTTTTGTTATGGCGATTTGTGGTGTCAACTGCGGTGGCTTCTACACCAGTAGGTGGGACAGTGTCAACAAAGGGCTTGGGCGAGTTGAGGAGTCAAACTAGGTATGGGAATTGTAAGACATAGGCCAGCAATAGGGTGATTAGTGGGGGCACTTTAAGGAGTAGGCTCGAGGGATGGGAAAATAGGTATATGTAGGGGTGGTGGTGTGTTCTGGTCGTTTTCAGCTTGGGTGTTTTCGTTTTCGAAATTCATGGTTCTTTGGGGATAGGGTCCATACTCATCACTCCAAATGATAATAGTTCAAAAATTACCGGACTAATATCGAATCTGTCTTGGGTAACGGGGCTCTCCAAAGGTACCTGAAATCAAAGAAATTTTGCCAGGGATCCGACGAGGGGACTCTCTGATGGTCAAGTCAATGACAGATAAAAAATATCTTTTTTAGTAAGAATGGCTAAGAGAGAAAATACATGTCCACTTGGCTATTTATAAAGACTCTCCCCTACTCTTGCTGGGATTCTTTGTAGACGTAGGAGTCCTATTTGAGAAGAAGTCCCTTCTCAAGGGAAAGTTAGGCCAAACTTCCCTAAAAGGAACTCAATCCTGATTAGATAACCATTTAATTTGTGTCCTAACAGGACTCACCAAGATGATGCCGTTAGAAGCCATTATTCGGATTCTAAACAATCCAAATAGCTAGGAATTTGGACCATGGGCAGGAGCCAAGATATAGTCCGGTTATCAATGGGGTAATTCTATATTGTCAAGAAGGATTCAAAAGTCAATGGGCACTTCAAAGCGACTAGATTTAAGAGTTTTTACCTACTTTTGAGATTTAAATATAATATTTAAAAATTATGGTACACTAGTCAATTAGTCCCTTAATTTGGAACCTTAGGGTAAATCAAAGCTAAAACAAAAATTGAGTCTATTTTAGCTACTAGGATTAGGGGTGAGCATTTGGTCGGTTCGGTTCGGTTTTGGACCGAACCGATTGAATTGAAAACCGAACTTCAGGAAATTTAAGAATTGAACCGAAATCGAAGTATATAGAACCAAGAACCGAATGGACCGAAATAATTTCGGTCGGTTCGACCGGTTCTGAGTCAATGTGGGCTTTTTTTAATTGGGCTTTTAACCTATATGGATCCATAAATTAAATTAATTTATATTCAATAAAATAAATTCATTTAAAATAACTAAAATTAAAATAATATACATAAATTTATTATATTATATCTATAATAAATTTCTCAATAATTTATCAATTTAAATTTCATTTTTTTATTTATCAATTTCTCAATAATTTATCAATATCTCAATAATTTAACACTATATATCACTGTATAACTTGTAAGTTGCGGATGGCTTTCTCAACTATAAAGATATCAAATTAATTAAGGGTAATTATAAGAATTTCTTAATTTAAAATAATATATACTTACAATTAAATTATAATTTTATATTTTATTTGCAACTATAACTCTCTTGAAGCATTCAACTATATATTAGCTCCTAAATATACACATCAATTCTGATCATTCTTACTCAAATATCATGGACGTTAATTTCACTAACCATGGCTAATTTTAATTTTTTTTAAATTATATATCATTCAATTGATTTTTTGATAATTTTAAGATAAATTATTAAAAATTTGATTTTTTAATCACCGTTAGTCGAGTTATTATTGATTTAAAATGAACTCAAAATTTAGATTTTTCATTATTTAAGAAGTTAGATTTGTTAATATTCGATTGAAAATTAATTATCCAAATTGAAATTAAAAGAGAAGTATGGTCATTTCAATTTTAATTTCAAAGGAATTAATGTGCGTTTAGACTTTAGAGTCTAATAAAGTATTAGACATTTAGACAAATAGGATTTAAAGGTAACTAATTTGTGGAATTAATTTCTGAATTTAGTCATCAATATCTCCGCCGTTCAAATTTGGCATCAATTAAAAAAATAATCAATTACTCACTGTCAAATTAAAAAATTTAATTTATTAATTAATGCATTAGTTAGAATTTGATATTCAATAATCTACTATATATATATATACACACACACAACTGTGCCCACGCTGCCAAACATTTGGCTTAAGAAAAATTTAATAGCCATGACGCTTGCAATGGGATTTGAACCTTGGACCTCAAGGAGTTGTTATTGTTTCCTAAACCATCAAGCCAACTTATGTTAGTTGAAACATTAATACTATAAAATATATATATATATAAATTCGATCGGTTCGGTTCCTTTGGTTTTTTAATTTTAAAAACCGAACCGAATAAACCGATCTTTTATTTCGGTTCAGAACCGAAAACTAAAATAACCGAACCGAATAGACCAAAATTGATTCGGTTCGGTTTTTAGTTCCGGTTCGGTTTTGCTCAGCCCTAACTAGGATCAAACATTGAGGATATAATAGCACATTTTTTCCTAAAAGTTGAGTTTGCTTTTTGTACAACAAAAGGCAAAAGGTCTTTTAAGTTTACTTAACTAAGCTTTCTTATTTTAATTATGCTAATTTTATACTTGAAAAATTAAAATTGAATCAAATAAATTTTAATATAACAGTCTGTTCAGTTTAACTAATAGTTCATTTAATTTAACTAATAAAATATCCAACAATTGAAATTGTAACAGATTAAATTTGCTAACCAGAAAAAAGAAATTGAGGTATAAATAAGTTAACGCGAAAAAAATAAGTAATGCATTTTAAAATGAAATGAGAAAATGAAACCAAAACCATAACCGAAACAGAAACGAACATTTTAAACTAAAACCATCTGTGTTCGGTTCTACCATTTACGAAATTGGAATCAGCAATTTTGGAACTATAGTCACCCATAGTGTGCGTATTGTTTTGATTTCAAAAATTAGAATATAATTCCATATTTCTAATAATATATAATTTTTCAATTTTTAAAAAGAAAATATTTTCGGGGATGGGGGAGTGGCCCAATTGTAAGACGCAGTAGATTGCCTTTCGGCCACCTCATTTCAATTCCCAATAGCAGTAGCATGCTACCCCTCCCGCGCAGCGGCCGGAGACTATTTATATATATCAAATGAACACTTAATTCAGTTTTTTAAATTAAAAAAATATTTTCTATCTTTAATAAGTGAACATATTTTTTAATTTTCTATTTTTAGAAAAAAATTCCTTTTTATTTATTGATAAATAAATGTAATTTTTTTATTTTTTCATAAAAAAATAAATATTTCAATTTTTTGAAGAGGACACAAAACGTAATACTTTATTTTTTTTAGTAACCACAGTCTTAAAAGTCCTATTTCACCTTTCTCATTTCTTTTTTGCACTTAGAAGTGGCGAATGAACAAATTGGTTAGATTTGAATTGAACCATAAATGAACGGATCATAAATAAATGAGCCATATATTATGGGTCTTAAATAAATTAATGTCCAAATAAATTGAATAAATTTAAATCGATCCATGAATTTAATGTATCATTATAAAATTTTATTAATCAATTAATAGATTTAATGATAATAATATTTAATAAAATATTATATATAATTAAATTGAAAATATAATATAAATAATAAGTTGATATAATCCTGAGAAGAAAAATCAGAGAAGAGGATGTTGTTTTTGGAGAGATTCTACAAAAGCAAAAAGTACAATTTTTGTTTCTTATATATTTTGGAAGAGACTTATTGGGCACCTGAAACAGATTAAAAAAAGTTAAAAAATAAAATGGACAATTTTTAATTTAGCCCAACGGATACTTTTTTTTTTATTGGATTAGATTTGAATTTTTTTTTTATGATTTGGACGGAATTTTAAAGTTGAATAAGTTTTCCCTGGCATACTCTCATATGATTGGAATATCTTGATTTTTTTTTAATAAAAGATGTATACTGTCTTATTATAAAAATTATGGACGTCATTTAAAAAAATCAAATTCCTCGCCTTATGTGTTTTTAGATAAACTTTTATTAGCTTCTTGATTTCCTCGTATGGAACTATTTATCACATAGGCATTATTATCTTGTGAATTGACGTCAACAGAGAATTAAATCCAGTGCTGTACGTTTCCACAAAGTCACTATTCCTTCTTTGGATTGCTGAATTGCTATGTCCATTCCAACATGTTCCATCCTCATCCAGAACAGTTGTTTCCTAGAAATGAAAATTTCCCATTTGACTTTGTCATATAATTTCTTAATATATATGTAACCAATCAAATTTCAATCCCTTTTTAAGAAAATAAGAAGAAAAATCAATGAAACGTTCGGTTTGGTTTATAGGAACCTTCCACTGAACTGCTTGTATATTAAGCTATAAATCTCAACAGGAATCTGATTATCTTGCAGAATTATAACCTTACAATATGGATCAAAACATTTCTTGTATTGTTGGAGAAGAGTCCAATATTAGCAGAAATGGTCTAGTTTGCCAGTATCAGTTCGAAGATGGATCTTCCCAATTAATTTTTCTCCATGTTGGTAATGAAGGCAAGGCTATTCGCATCGATGGATCACTCAGTTTCTGTACTGAAAACTACCTGCAGGTCATTAGTTCATCCAACGGATTTCTCTTATTATCTAGCATTGGAGAAAATGAGGTTAAATATCATGTTTTCAATCCTATTTCCAATCATCTTTTCACTCTGCCCCAACCTGTCATCACCAGGAAGATTATTCGGTCCGGCTTAGCCTGTGATAGAAATAATTATCAAGTTGTGCTCGTCCATGTTGCTGACAAAGAAGAGGATGATGAAGGTATAGGTTTTGAGATTTTTTTCTTCTGAAACTGGAAAATGGAGAAGATTTTGCCCTGCCAATCTGTTCTTGCCTAATCCTGTTCAGGATTTCGAGTTCTCTGAACTCACTACACCTCCTCTGTTCTGTTGTGGAGCCATTCACTGGGAAATAAGTGGACATTTGCTTATGTATCAGTTAAATGATGATTACTGTGAATTAATAGAATTGCCAAATTCCTTGGAAGATTGGTGGTGGCAGCATACTATGACTTACAAGCGATGCTTACACGAGTCGCGAGGGCAAGTTTATTATTCTTATACCGACTTTGAAGGAGTTCAGACTTGGATCCTTCTTCATGAACGCGATCATGAATTTTACTCATACTACAATGTCTATGATCACCAAAAATTTAGGTGGGCATTAGCAAACAGTATCAGTCACCGAGACTTGAATTTCCATCTCTGTAGATCTGAATGGGAGCCTCATAATGTTTCTCCTTTAGGTTTCTTTGAAGATTCTGAGACTATATATTTGAAGCTTCCAGGACTTGTGTTTTCTTATAACACAAGGACTGAAGTTCTTGAAGAAGCCTGCACTTACAAATTTCATGCCGAAAATTTCAATAGCTGCTCATTTTTGCCCTTCTCGTATGACAGCGAGCGCCAGTTTCATCCTGAAACCGAAACTTATTGTTCGGAAGCGGGGTTGCCTGATTTGCCAGTGACAGAAAAACTCGATAACTTGTCATTCTAAATAAAATTTTCCGTGTACTATCTGTCGCTATTTCATTTGTAGCTTTTTCTCCTTCTATGAATTTGTAAAACCCTGAAAAATGACTTGGAAGTTATTTTCTTAATAAATGGCTGCCAATCTACCGGGCAATCATTTTTAAGTAGGGGAAAATATTCACAGAACCCAAAATTGTTCTGAATGTGCCAATCAAAGATTGTAGGGCTTGACAGAACATAAAAAACTACAGGAGAGGAAAAGGCAGATGTTTCAAGAGACAAAATACAACACGAGAAGGCAGAGTTTGCCAAAGCCTCTGCCTTTCTGCAAATCTACATAGTATGAGGGGGTTCTGTCGAGTGCGTTGTCATGTATGATTTCATCTCTCCCATTCTAAATCAGGCAGCTGCCGATCTGCTATAGATGGTTTTCCCATGATGCCTTTGGGTGATTTAGCAGTCAACCGATCCCAACCCATGATATGGGGCAATGCAAACTGGAGATATGAAAGCAAAAGATAACAATGAGAAAATATATAGAAGTTCACACCAATCTGTAAGCTTAGTTGATGACAGATGCATAGCTTTCACATTTTTAGAGAATTGATTTCATTTTTAAATTTTGAAAATATCCATTCTTCTCCATTCAAGAGAGGAATAAAATCAATCAAGCATAACGTTAACGGGTTTCTGTGAAGATTTTGCTTTAGAAAAACAAATATATGTCAGTACCAACAAGTACATGCATATAGATTCATAAAGACCAAACTTAATACCTTCACTTACATGAAGCACCATCAATCATCAACTCCGTTCTCTTTTACTTCCCTTTAAATTTATTTATTAACCCCAATTCATGGGTAGACAATATGCGCATGGAAATTATGGCTTAATACATGTACAAGTTCCCGTACTTACCCTTTTTTACTTATTCCCCCCTGCATTTTGATTCCACATTTAAACACCCCCCCCCCCCCCCCCAACACAAAAGCTCAAATGTTGACATGCAGATTAGCTAGCACCAAGTGAAAAAGGATGGGTGAATTCCACAAGGAGCTTCGCAAGCATGAAGCCTGAAAATGATTTACAACTCCTTTTAAGGTCTAGAAGTTTCTATATTCAAGGGAAGAAAAGCTGCTTGACCTTATTTTATGGCCAAAAACTCATTTTACTCTCATCTTCATGGCATTTTAGTATAATAGTTGTATATCACATTTGAATATTTGATAGGCACCTCCTACCTTGCTTAGTTTAGACATTTGAACTCTAAAAATGAAACCTATAGGCCTCATTCGAACTATTCAGCCCTCTAAAGCCAATGAATGGTAAAGGCAATACCAGCTTAATGAGTACCGTCTCATCCATACCACAACTCTACAGAGCAGTCAATACATTATATTAAGGTTAACAATTAGCATATACCATTTTCAATCCATAAGCTACGATATGTGAGTATTTTACCACATAAAAGTGCAAGGAAATGAAATTAAGACCTAACTGTTCGGCAGCAGAGAGAGAGAGAGAAGAGAAGGAAACAAGGAAAATATTGAAGGTCAAGATGGGAGATAAGAGATTCTCCAGGAAGTACACAAAAATATTGTTCCTAAGAGAGTACTATTTAAACTCACTTGACTTCCCTGGATATTTCTAATCAATCTAGCTTACAATTATAATAGATGGTTAGCCAACTGCATGAACCAGTCAATTAACAATTTAGATCAGTATCATTTATGTTACTAACATGTCTTTCCTCACAATCTCAGCACCTACAGTGATAAAATTTCATGGACATCAAGATCAATAACCTGTCTTCAGATATGCCTACACAAAACCAACACTTAAGATCACATGAAAAAGGACAACAATGTCCAATGTCCAGTAAAATCAAGAGAAGCATCCACATGCTTTCCTACAATGCACTCTCTAACCTAAAGAAGCCTTTATATATGGGCTTAGATACCTCCGCATGTGTAACGAAGGGAAAAAAGATGGTTCTTTTTTATTGGCATCAACTAACGCATGCAATTTTTTCAAAGTATGCAGCAAACTAAAGATAAGAGGAAACAGCATAGTACAATCAATGGCACAGAAAAAATCAGCCAGTTAAAAAGACCCAAGTCATTGCAAGAGAAGAAGCACATCGAAAGAAACCAAGTTTTCTTCTTCCTCTCTTGTTTACTCGCTCTATCATGAATATTGACAAAGGAAAGCCACCTGTGTCCTGTTATTAGTGCTCTTTCCATTTAGATTTACTATGCTGTCAAAAATATGCAAAAAAGAACCAATCTAGGGACAAAACAGGGAGCAAACAGACAACTTAACTACTTTTCGGGTACATTGGAATTATTAGAACAGATAAGGCACCCAAAGCTTGAGCCCTAAACTTTCTGTACTATGAGACAAGAACAAACCATTGGACTACTAGCCTAATTCCAGAGACTAATAAAAAACTGCACCTTCAAAATATGTATCATCATCTCATTCTTAAGCTACCAAAATTTCCTCAATAAAGCAAAGAACAATACATTAGCAACTTCCTAATTCCTTCAGATTGTGAGACCTAGTTTATTATGATTATAAAATCATCTGACACATACCTATTTCAGATTAGAAAGTGAAAAGAAAACAAAATAATTATATTTACAGTTAATCAGCAAGAAAAGCAGAATGATTTATTATGGCATACACTGCAAGCTGTCTTCAGAACTGCAAATTCACCAGCTGTAAGAGGAACATTGAACCGATCATTGGTTCTCAAAATGTTGTTAACAACACCTGTAAACAGAATAGTTACGTTAAGAAACTAGCAACTAAAGTCTACGCAATGTGACAACCTCATTAAGTGCTGACTTCTTTGCAAAGTACTCAAATGCTAAGAAGTTAAGAGAAAATACAACAATTACGTGCTCCACAATTTCCTTCAAACTTCTACTTACAACTAAGAGTTTTTCAAGGTGAAACATTATCAAGAACCAGTTTTCCGACAATAAAACACGCTTATTAACAACAATCTATAATGAACTATACGAGCTTCTTCAACCACTCAAACAAATCAGTCTATTACTAAAAACTTTACAACATTATACAAATAAGTTCCCAGATGATGAAATCTCATAAACTGCCTAGTGAATCTTCTTACCCATCTGCATTCCCATTAACATGTTTCTCTTTTCCTTTTTTAGTTGGCAATAGTAAGAAGGTGCAGAAAGTTCCGAAAAGCATACAAAAGAATTTATTTAGCGCGGAGAGGAACCAAGGAAACCATAGGAAAAGATATGTTAATAATTTTTAACTCCTTTTGAATGAGGAATATATGACTAAAGAATTTATAAAACTAAGATTTAAAAGTCATAAAGAAATGGTAGATGCAACTGAGTTTAAAGAAGTAATAAAATCAAAGGCAACATAAAATTATTGAAATAATCATTCTCCACTAAATCTTGTATTTTTTCTCCACATATGTGTTTGTTTGCGACCTTCAATTTAAACATAAGAATATTAGTGCACAATCCTCGTAAGAAACTTTTATCAAGCATGTTCATAACAAGATAAAATGTACATTCGTAGGTGATATTTGGAGACAGCAAAAGTGGCATGCTCCTTATCCAATGGATGAATGCATTTTGTGGGCACGGAATAAATTTTGTTCTCAGTTGTAGGTAAATTAGTCCATAGAGGGCCAAGCTCAGATGAAAGTTAAAAGCTTTTGGTGACTTCTCTACCACAAGCACTAGGAGATCCTTTTAGGAATTCCATGAACAATCCTTGAGAACGCTTATTTGTGGCTCTAAACAAGTCCCTAGAAGAAGCTTTATATCCAGGATTGCAACAAAGGGAAGATTAGTAACAAATCCAGACTTTGTAGATGGGGGCATCATTCAGTCAGATTTTTCATACAACAGGAAAGAGACTATTCCTCACATATTTTTGGAATGCTATTTCTCAAAGGTAGTCTGTGGTATGCTCTCTATGCTTGCAAGTTACAAAACATCCAGGAAGTGTTTAGATTGAGATAGAGAGAATTTCCTGGTCGTCATAATGTGATAGGATTGAACCTTAAAGATGGAATTAGAAGAATTGCTCTTTTTGCAGCCATTTACTATGTCTTGTAAGGGAGAAATAGTGTTATTATCCAGCAGAAAATACATGCTCAAAAGCATGTATTTTGTGGCATTAGACAAACACTTAGATGAGTTTGGAACAGTGAACAAGGAGCAAGCTAATGTAAATTTTGCATTATGAAATTGGAGACAATAGACAATAGCTATAACAAACATAGAGCATTTATTCAGTTTGAGTCATTAGACAAACACTTATCTTAAATTTTGGAAGAGTAGACGAGGGCAAGCTAATGTGAATTTTGCATTCCGCAATTGGTTACAATAGATAATACTCTGACAGACTTAAAGCATTTATTCAGCCAAGTCAATTTAATTTTTTTGTCCAAGATGTATTGATTCCTTAATAAAACAACTCATTTTGGTCATTCACATAAATGGGGAAAAAAATGCAAGATGCTAACAGCAAACTTCAATTTTCAACCAAAAGCAAATACGATATGTAAGGAAAGCTTACTCAATGATATGAAGTAACCACCAGAACCATCTGCATGTGGTTTGATTGATAAGCTCTTTCTCACTTGGCCAGCATTACTGTGACATAAATTGGTAGGTCAAAGTAAGACATTAGTGAACATGAATCATGCTACTCAAGCAGATTAAGAAGATTTGCCATCTTGAGTAAAGTCCAAGGATTACAATCACAACCAAAATTTTGAATTAAGGGAATAATTCTAAGTTAATCAACCTTGATTTCATCGAAGGATCATGGAAGAATTCAGAAGAATCTGTAGGGCCCAAGCTTATCACAGAACCCATCTCTGTTGCTGATAAAGCAAAATGCTGAATAAACACCAACAAAACCAATCATGGAAATCATCAGCAGTCACACAAATATGAGGTAGATGATAGAATGATAGATACACACATAAACACAGAATACACACTTAATAAACAGTATATCATTAATAAACAGAATAAGATTGCAGCTGAAGAAAATGGGAGAAATTTTACCTGTTTCTTATCATAGTCATACTTGCGTTCACCAATAGCAGGCATGAAAGTGAGTAGCATAACACCGCGGCGCATAACTCTAAGATTCCCAGACTGCATAACACAAAGAGCAAATAAAGAAAAAATGCATTAGGCTCCATAGACACACACACAGGCGTTCTCTGTGTGCGCATGCATGTGTGGGATAATCAAATTGAGCATAAATGAATTCTTACATCCAACTTTGTGAAAGTTGGCATTACAGGTTCAACTGAGAGTGCAGCTTTTCCTTTGAAAACAGAGTATGGAGCAAATATCCGCTCTGAAAAACTTCTACCAGTTTCAGATGTAAAGTGAATGACAAATACGATTCAAGTTTGCAAAAACCAAGAAAGATGATTCAATAAATGCCTTTACTACCTTTGATAGAATAATCCTGTATTGCAGTGGAAATGCCAGCTGAAAATGAAAAAGCATGCAACCTTGAAGAATTTCTAAAATCAGTAGACTGCCCAAAAGAATTCCTGTTTAGAAAAAAACAAGGAATCAAAAATCCAAAAATAAAATAACTTTTATCACCTCCAAGTTAACATAGAGTCCCTACTACAACTGGAATGATATTTTAACATGATACACTTCAAAATTCCAACACCAACTATAAATAAAAGAATCTCAAAACTTTAAAAGCAAAAGACCTAATACACAATTTAGCTGCACCACAAAAATGGTAAATGGAAATGGAACAACATAAAATAAACTGGCATTCTAATTTCAACAGTTAAAAATGTATACTTTTCCAATTTTCTCCTAAAGGGGGATAATGACAGAGGACAACAAAAAGAAAACTTACGAAAGTGCATGACTAGTTCTAGAAAAAATTTGTGGAAAAAAAAAATATAAGCAAGATATCAAAAAATGAACTAAGATAACAATGGAGCTAGGGATTTTCCCAGATATATAAAATTGGAACCTGGATTGTTGCAGTAGACGCGATAGCTTCATCATCTTGAAAGAGAAGGCTTCACGGGGAGAGTGAGGGTTTTGGAGTAAAATGGGTTCAGGCAGAAAATTAAACGACGTTCTAGTATATGGGGATTTTTACTATAAAATGGACGAATTTTGCGTACACCGAGGCCAAGATGGTGGCACGTGCCATCCAATATTGCAGTACAGTGTTTTCGTGCCTTTTATCTATTTGAGGTTTTTTCTTTTAAGGTAAATTATATCTTACTTTAAATGCTACAATATCTCCATTATTTATTTTGGAGCAAAAATATCCCTTATATTAAAAAATCGACACAAAAATATCATTTTCAATAAATTCTGCCTAGGGTGAGTAAAAAAAATTAAAAAAATAATTAACCGCAAAATCGATCCGAAATCTACTCAATTTTTTCGATTAACATATCTAATGCACTGAATTACGATTTTTAATTTTTATATTTTTATTAAAATTTTAGTTTTTGAGTACTGATTAATTATTTGTTCACGGCTAATTAATAAATTTTATTTTTATTTTTATTTTTATTTTTATTTCTTAATAAATAATTTTTATTTCTCTCTAAAATTTACATAAAATAATACTTTAAAATGTATTTAAATTATATTTTCATTTTTATATCTTAATTTTTTATATTTTTCTATAAAATTTATATAATACTTTAAATTAAATTTATATTATGTAATTTTTTTATTTATATAATAATATTTATTTATAGTAATCAATTAACTTTTATATGTGTTATTTTTTTAATCATATATTGGTATTTATATTTTATTTAATAGCATTTAATTATATTTTTTATATTTTAGAATTTATATTTTAACATTTAATACTATTTAAAATTTTGTATGACTTTGAATCAAGTATGTTAATTTTCAACAAATATCAAATCTATTTTTATACTATTAGCTATTAATTTGTTAAACATGAATTTTTGCTACTATATTATGTTTATTTTGTGATTTTTTTGAATTATTTTATACATTTGAAATTGAATTAAATTTCATCTTTTTTTATTTTATGATATAAATTTTAATTGTTAACTGAATATAACGAACTGATTAATGGTTAGTATTTAAAAAAATACCAATATTAATGAACTAGTTAAATTTTTTGCTCATAAACCAGTTAATCGATCCATGTTCATCCCTATTTCTGTCAGTTTTATGTGACTCGCAACAAAACATACCAATTTTTACATCTTTTTAAGAATTACCTATTAAAAATGTATTTATTGGCTTGTCAAAATATACCACTAATATGAAGAGTGTTCTTTCTATAGTAATTTGCTTATGATAAAGTTGGTACGTGCCGTTGAATAGAGAGGTAATGAAAATCCAACCGTTGAAATTAATGTAAGTTTTTATGGTTTTGAAATAGTGACTTATATAACTGATACGCTATAAATCAAAGGACATAACATATAATATGATTTCTTTAGCCTTAATTTTTCATTTCCTGATAATTCATAAATTCAAAAATTGTCTTACTCACCATCATATTGTCTCACAAATTCATGTAACAAGGTGTGAAAATTTCCAACAATAAAATGGGGCAACATAAATTTCTATAAATCAGTACATATACCCCTTTATCACAACTCGAGGTTTTCAACTATTATTAAAAATCAGAAACAAATTAATCAACACTCTGTAACACATTTCATCTAACAACATAATATTTCAGTATTTTTCAATTTGATTGAAAGATATGATTTCTATGAATTATAAATCACCAATCGCGAAACTGGGTGTGGACCTAGATGTGAAACAATCTGCTGGAATACGGGTAAAAAATAAAATAATAAATATATAAATAGTCATATATCAATTGATAACTGGACTGGGCCTTGAATCTTGGCCTAGAACCTGAATCTTAGTTATTTGGGTTATCTGTTTGTGTTGGCTTAATGATGCCGTTTTCAATAGTCCTATTAGGACATGAATTTCATATTAACTTTCTGTTATAGGAAAACTTCTTATCTCGATAGGACTCCTTCTCTAGTAGGACTCCTATAGCCATCATGATTCCTAATCGAAATAGGACACTCATCTCTATAAATAGCCACGATCATCAGGTATGGAGTGGTTTTAGCCATTTCTTACTAAAATCATCCTTTTGCCATTTATTAACTTGACCGTCGGAGAGTCCTCTCGCGAACCTTACAGAAATATTCTTGTTTGTAGGAATTTTTGGAGTATCAGTCTGGATTGACAACCCAAAAGTAGTCTGGTAATTTTTGAGCTATTATCATTTGGTGTGGTAGCATAGAACGTCATCCCCGTAGAACCATGAATTCTGATCATGAAAACACCTAGTAGGAAACGACTAGAGTAACACGATGCTAGGTCCCCACTTACCCCTTTTTTAGCCCCTAGAGCCCACCCCCCAAGGTGCTTCCACCAACCTTCCCATCATTGGCCTATCCACTGAAACACTTGTGACCCTCATACCCAGCCTCACTCCCCAGCTTGCTCAAGCCCACCTGGTGACTCTCACATCTAGCCGCCCAGTCAATGTCCCAGTTGACACCACAGATCACCAAGACCAACTCCACCCCTACCTCTGAAAATCCAAACTCTACAGTCCAAAAAAACAACGAGGGGTCTAGGATAACTTTAACCAGGGACGAGCTTGACAAGCTCATTGAAGAAAGAATGCAACAAAAGTAGAATCGCAGTGTGGTGCATTACCAGGATGATTTTCGGTCTCCTTTTTCTAAAGCTATACTTTCTGCCTCATTCCCAAACATAAAGCTACCCAACCTACCCACATACAGTGAAAGCACGGATCCCCGAGTACATGTGGACCAGTTTTGGCATTCCATGTTAATTTACACCACTGAAGATGTCACCTTATACAAGATTTTTTCACAGACCTTGACAGAGTTCGCCCAAGTCTGGTTTGGGAACTTGCCCGAACACTCAATAAATAGCTTTAGATAGTTCACAGAGATGTTCAAGGTGAAGTTTGTGGCGGCCATTCGACCAACTAGAGTTTTAGTCGACCTACATCAAGTAGTCCAAGAGAGCGGAGAATCTTTACATAGTTTTGTGGACATGTTCAACATGATAACAATCGACATCTAGAATTTGAATTTGGAGGTTACCATTAATGCCCTCAGCTAAAACACTAGGTGTCAAGATTTCAGTGACTCCTTAAGTAAGAAGCCTTCCTATGATTTTTTCGAGCTCATGAACAGAGCCCATAAGTATATTTGGATGGATGAAACCAGGCGGTTGAAGTATAGTGAGCAAACGAAGGAAAGCAACAATTTTAGAGGAATAGAATGGGAGAGGGGGAGCTCACGGAGGAATGATTCCTGAGCTATGAGAAGGGAAAACAAATCATACATGATTTCGAAGCCATATTCGAATAACCGAAAGGAATAACAGTTCACTGAGCTAAACAACTCCCCATAATAAATTCTATTATAGATGAAAAACCAAGAAGTACAGTGGCTGAAGCCTGTGAGAGAGGGCTCAAGTAGAGAGCAAGCTCTATATTGTGCTTTCCATATAAATAAAGGTCATGAAACCAATGACTGTAGACAGCTCAAGCGAAAGATTGAATATCAGATGAAGAAGAGGCAGACTCAAGCAGTTCATCAAAGGGAGCAAAAGCAACTCCTCCCAAGGCAGTCCAGTAGAGGAGAGGGCAGTAGCAGTAAGAAAGCCCCATCAAGTGTAATTTATGTAATTGTGAGGGGAAAACATTATGATATTTTCGATGACTCTAAAAAGAGAAAAGCAAAAGAGGTCTTCTCACTCGAATCTAGCCCGCTTACCCTAACGGACGTCATTTAGTTCTTGTGTAAAGATGAAAAATATGTTTGACAACCACACAATGATGCACTGGTGGTGAAGCAATAATCAAAGACTTCCTGCTGCAGAGGATCTTAGTGGACACGAACAGTGCAATAAACTTTATCACATTACAGGCCTATAAAAGCATTGGGAATGCCAAGGCTGATGGAGGAAGTAACAGTTCCACTAATCAAATTTTTTGAACAACCTGTTAAGGTCAAAGGCTCAGTTAATTTGAACTTACAACTGAGAGATGACTCAACTGTTAGGTCATGTATGTCATATTTCATGGTAGTGAATATGCCCCTATCTTATAATGCAATTTTTGGCTGACCTCTGTTGGCCACAGTGAATGATTACATTTCCTTGTATAAGTTGATTATGAAAATATTAGTACCAGAAGGTACAACCATACTTCGAGCAAACCAAAATATAGCCAAGGAGATATACGTCACAATGTTGAAAAAGGCAAAGCTAGCCCTTCCAGTAGATACAATGGATGTCCCAACTGATGCTACTCAGAAAGCCAAACCGATTGGCTTGTTATAGGAAGTAAAATTGCTACTTGAAAAAATAGTAAAGATAGCCTTGGGAAAACCTAGCTCGAAAGTAAAATCTTTATTATCTGTGCTGGAGTCTTATACAGATGTGTTCACTTGGCAATCGTCAGATATAACCAGTATCTCACCAAATGTCATTTCCCATTTACTGAGCATACGACCAGGTTATAAACCGATCAAGCAGAAGAAGCGCAACCATGCATCAGAGCGGCAGATAGCAATAAATGAAGAGACGAACACTTTGCTAAGAAATGGTTTTATAAGGGAAGTTCCATATCTGGACTAGCTATCCAACATAGTACTGGTAAAGAAGGCTAATGGGAAATGGAGAATGTGTGTAGACTTCACCAACCTGAATAAAGTATGCTCGAAGTACAGTTACCCATTGTCAAACATAAATAAGCTAGTAGATTCAACATCTGGATTCAAAGAGTATGCCTTCTTAAATGCATCGGTAGGTTACCATCAGATCCTAATAAACCTAACAGATGAAGAAAAGATAGTGTTCATCACTCATAGGGCAACAAACTGCTACAAAGTGATGCCTTTCGGTCTCAAGAATGCATGAGCCATTGACCAGAGGCTGATGAACAAGTTATTCACAGGAGAGATAGGTCAGAATATAGAAGTGTATGTGGACGATATGATTGTCAAGAGTAAGACCTTGGGGGATCTACCTAAGGAACTCAATGAAACATTTTCTACCATCAAAAAGTTCAACCTCAAATTGAATCCGGAGAAGTGTGCATTTGGAGTCCAATCCGATAAGTTCCTTAGTTTTGTAATTTCAGGCCATCTTAAAAATGGAACCACCGAAATCATTAAAAGAAGTGTTGGTATTAAATCAAAAGATTATAACACTCAAAAGGTTTATCTCCTATTCAACCAAACGATGTCTTCCATTTTATAAGTCCTTGAAAAATCTGAAGAATTTCGAGTGGAGCTCGAAATGTTAGTCCGCCTTCAAAGCCCTCAAATAGTTCTTGAGTTTTCCTTCACTGCTCAATTAACCACAACCAGATGATAACTTGTTCATGTACTTATCAGTTTCTAAAGAGGCGTTAGGATCAGTTTTGATCAGAGAATAAAACACTCAACAGTTTCCCATATACTACACTAGCAAGGTTCTCTAAGTTGCTGAGCTAAGGTATCTGATCCTTGAACAGTTGGCCCTAGCCCTAGTCAATTCGGCAGTAAAGCTTTGCCCTTATTTTCAAATACATACAGTAGTGGTCCAAACCAACACTCCTCTCAATAAAGTAATGCAGAAGCCAAAGGCATCGGGGAGGATAACTGAATGGGCAGGTCACCTAGGAGAGTTTGACATTTGATATGAGCCTTATTTAGCAATAAAAGCATAAGTGTTGATAGATTTTGTGATAGAGCTCTATGCCACTCCTACTGAGCTGGACAAAGTAACTTGGAAGTTATATGTTGACAGAGCAGCATCCTCCGAAGGAGTGGATGTAGGAGTTATATTATCTAGCTCAGGAAGAATATTCATAAGAGGAATGGCTAGGGTATCTTTCCTAGCATCCAACAATGTGGCAAAATATGAAGCACTTTGTTTTGGACTACAGCTTACCTTCGAGGTAAAACCTGACTCCTTACTTATCCACTCTGACTCACAATTAGTTATCAGCCAATTAATATAAAACCTGAGACTTGATATTAGCCTTGCTAACTCAATTGGAAAAGGAGGAAGCTCATGGACAATCGAGTAAATACCTTAGAAGGAAAATAAATGAGTCGATTCATTAGCTAAGTAGGCATCCTCAAACAATGCCATACAATCAGAAGATGTACTATAGGCTGTCATCGCCCAACCTTCTTATGAAACATTCTCAGTTCAAATGAATGAATAGATGGATGTATGGAAACTACCAATCTACCAATTTCTTGAAACAGGTGTCCTGCCAAAAGATCAGGTGAAAACAAAAAAGATTGTTTAGTGTTTTAGTCTTTATTCAATTTTGGACCAAACATTATATCGAAGATCCTATTCTCATCCCTGGTCACTATGTTTGAGATCAAATGAGAGTAATTATGTGCTCAGAGAAATATATGAAGGCATCTGTGGGGCATATGAAGGAGCTCAAATAATAGCTCGAAAAGCCCTTTTGTAGGGGTACTATTGGCCAAGCATGGAGGCAGACATGAAGTAGTTGGTAAAAAATATGATAAATGTTAGAGGTTTAGGAAAAATAATTCATCAGGAATTAGTGTGGCAAACCCTAATACATAGTTTATGGCCTTTTGCGCAATGGAAAATAGACATATTGGGACCATTTCCATTGGCCATTAGGCAAAAGAAGTTCTTAGTAGTAGCGATGGATCACTTCACCAAATAGGTCAAAGTCGAACCCCTAGAGACCATTACCCCGGTGAACCTAATCAAATTTATTCAAAAATCAATAATAACCAGGTTTGGGATAACATATACTTTTATTACTAATAACGAAAAACAGTTTAATTATTAATCTTTCATGAATTTTTGTGAAGAATTGCACATTCAGCTTAGATTCACATCAGTTTACCATCCTCAATTGAATGGCATGACCGAGGTAACCAATAAAACAATATTGATGGGGTTAAAAAAGAGGATTGATGAAGCTAAGGGCCTATTGGTAGACGAGCTGAACAATGTCCTATAGACATACCAAACATCACTCTAATCAACAATGGGAGCGACTCCTATCTCTTTAACTTATGGTGTAGAGGCAGTTATTCCTTGTGAGATAGGAAAGCCGAACTTGAAGATCGAGCAACACAATCAAGAAGCAAGTAAGGAGTTATTATTGTATTGTTTAGATATACTTAAAGAAACAAAGGAGCAAGCTGAGATCCGAGCAACAGCAGTGAATGGCATCATACCATTATCACAAGCTAAAACCCCAAACTTGAGTGTAGGCGAGCTGGTTTTGAAGAAATCCATCAAAGCATCGACAACTGTAGGGGTTAGCAAGCTGAGCCCTAACTGGTTAGATCTGTTCGAAGTTTATGAAGTAGTTAACTTTGGAGCATACTGACTCAAAGACATTGTGAGAAAGATACTACTGTACTCATGGAATATCTCCAACTTGAAGATGTACCATTAGTAATCCTGCTTAAACAAGAATGTTCGCCATGAGTAAGGATCAATAGCTCATAGGCAGTTTTGCCACGAGCACCTTATCCGAGCTCATAGGCATATTCGCCACGAACACTGCATTAAAGCTCACAGACATGTTCGCCATAAGCAATTTGTTAAAGCTTATAGGCATGTTCGCCATGAGCCTACTTTATCTCAATGAGGCATGTTCGCCACGAGTATATTGTGCTCAGCTTAATTAGGCATGTTTGCCACGAGCCTTCTTCAGCTCATTCAGGCATGTTCACCATGAGCATATTGTGTTTTCAGCTCAGTTCAACATTTTAGCCACAAGCCTATAAGTATTTTTGTCCCTAGCAGTTCCACCATAGGTATGACTTCATGTAATAGCTCAGCTCGGCAACTTAAGCTACAAGCACGTTTATTAATAATAATGAAAGCTTAATTTGGCAGTTTAATTGCCATGAGCATTTTCAGCACTTTAGCCACTTGTTAATATTTGGAATTTCTTTTAATTATTCGATTTTATCTGAGTTGGTTAAGGTTTTTGTAACGCTCAAACTATTTGCCACATAGTTCAAAAAAATAATAAATTCATTACAACAAAGTACAAATTAGATTGAAGGCTATCAAAAGAAATGGATTGTTTGCCACGTAGTTCGAAAAAAATAATAAACTAAGAATGACACACAAGTCAAAAGGTAACAACTTTCATCAAAAATGTTTTTTAAGTATGGGAATTGGCCTTGAAGGTTACATCAAGAAGGGAGAATATTCTAACTACTTCTCATCAACATCAACGTTGTCTGCCCAAGAGAAGTTTTTCTGAGGAAATTTGCCCTTCATAATCAGGACGATCTTTAAGCCATAAGCTATAGCTTTGTCTACAGCTAGATTGTCCATCTTTTCTTCCATCTCGAAAAGCTTTTTCTCGAGCTCGGTGCACCTGCTCTTTAGTCTGGCCTTCTCGACTGGCATCTCTTTAGTTCAGCTTTGGAGGCTTGACACTTTTCTTATGCCTTAGCAGTAGAGGTCTTTGCCTCAGTCAGTTTTTGAGCAACCTTTTCGATTACCTTGTGGTTGGCCTCATCTGCCTCCTTGGCCTTAGCCTTGATGGCAACAATATAATCCTTCCAGTCAGTGGCTACCTGTTTGACCTCCTTCAACTTATTGTTGAGCTCGATAGTAATTTTTTTTCTTTTCTTATAAGGCCCAGAAGCCTGTTAATTTTATTAATCATTGTATTGGAGAGTGTTAAGCTCTGCAGGGGGAACACATTAAAAAAATGGCAAGAATTCCAGAAAGTTATACCTCGACTTGATGCCTCTTCATGACAACGGATAGGCAGTCCACTCATAAGTTGATGAAGGAAGACACCTCATCTGGAATGCAGGTTAGCAGGAAAAAAAGTTGTTGAACTCTAGATTTATCGAGCTATAAGCGGACGAGTTGGAGCGCCTCATTCCTTGAACTTCCATTATCATCTTGTTCACCTTCTCACTCCATTCAGGGGGGAAAAAGGCTTATTCTATTCAAAGGCTTGGGAGGAGGAAGGCCTAGGAAGTCAAATTGATGGGTGGCCCACATTAGGGGAAGGATTGACAGGAGAATTAAGAGAAGCATCGAAAATGGTAATTACATTGGAAGGGCTATTGGGTGGCGAGCTCACAGCAGGCGTAGCTTGAGCTGGGCTTCTAGGAATAGCCATAGATCTTGTTGTCACTTTGGTCGTGGAAGCTAGCTTTTTAAAGGCCGGAGTAAAAGTCATACTCCTCGTTTAAGCAGGTGCTGCGCTAGTTGGCTGCGATCCTTCTCCAAGCTTGGCTCTATTGTTCGTGACTTTCTATCTAAAGGATTGCTTTCTGGCTCTTTTTATAACTGCAAAAATAGTAACACAATGAGAATAATTAGATTTTTTGTTTTAACAAGAATTAGTGAATATACCTCGTATCTCGCTTACGGGCTTAAGGGAAGACTTAGGGTCTAAAAATTTAAAGATATCAATTTTCTTCTAGGTGAGCTCTCTTTATCGAGCTAGGATTTTTCCTTCATCTTGAGTTAACACCAAGCGTTGCTCATTCCTATTCACGAATTGCCCCCAAAAATTTCAGATAGGGAATTCTTGTTCGCCCTCTACAACAAAGAACCAATGTTTCCAGTTCTTAAGAGAGTCCAGTTTTCTAAAGAAAACATCGTATCCTGCTTAGGCTTGTATGTAGCAGTTGTCCTCAATCATATTCCTAAGATCAACCATGTGGGTTGCTTTGAATAAGTGAACATTAAGATCAATCGCATTCTCTACTATCCAAATTTGTAGAGCTGTGAGGGTGAGCCAAGTATTTGGGTGTAATTGGCTCACAATAAGATCATAATATCTTAGTAAGGCAATCTCTAAGTAGGTTAATAGAATGGTGACCCCAGCTCAAATGTTTGCTTCGTACAAAACAAGTTTCTTCTTGTCGTTAAAATTATAATTGGCAGAAATATGAGAGCTAGGGGCTAAAAGTTTGCACTGTGAAGGGATTCCTAATTTAACTTTTAAGTTAGCAAGCTCCATCGCTTTTATAGAAGAGTTAATATTAGGTACTCGAGGATTTGACCTCGACGGCCTGTACAATTTAGGATGGCTAGACCTTAGCGATTTTGTGTTCGTAGAATTTACATGAGTGATTTATGGGTTTACGTTGGTATTTTATAGAGCCATTTGCAAATCAGAGAGTTCTATGGGCGTGCTATTAGTTGAAAAACTATGAGCAGAAGTGCTCGAAGGGCTATCATTCAACAGGTTATCAAAGATCCTAATCTCACTAGAATATGAGGATTCCCTCATTTCACAATAAAAAAACAGAAGCAGAAAGGAAGTGCTGAAGCAAAAAGAAATGTTGAAGGAAAAAGGAAAAGATTCGAGACACTGACTTGAGATTTGGAGCAAAAAAGATTTAAGAGGTTCGAAGAAGTTAAATGCCCAAAAATGAGAAAATAAATTAGGAAAGCAAGAGTGAAAAAGGTGAAAATTAAGAAGGAAGAGGGATATTTATAGTCAAGGCAAACTATTAGATAAAAAAGAATTGGATGGCGCAAATTTTCCCAATGTGTGTGAAATTAACTACATTGACAATTGGTATGCAAGATTCGAGGATATGCAATTATGGTTATTCGTGTCATTGTGGGAATCGAAGGGACTGTAATTATTATCAATATGGAGATTGAAGTGTCACCTTTGTTCTGATAAATCGGAGCAGTTGTATAGCTCGGGTTAAGGATTTATGATGTTTGACAAGTGTTCGGCATTCTTTCGACACAAATGTCTTATACCTTAAGGGGAACCTATGATAACTGAATTGGGCTTTAGATCCAGACCCAGAGCCCGAATCTTAGTTATTTGGGTCAGCTATTTGTGGTGGGTCAATGATGCCATTTCCAGCAGTCCTATTGGGACATAGATTTCAAATTAACTTTCGATTTTGGAAAAACTTCCTATCTTGATGGGACTCCTCCTCTGGTAAGACTCCCATAGCTATCAGGATTCCTAACTAGAATAGGACACTCATCTCTATAAATAGCCACGATCATCAGGTATGGAGTTGTTTTAGCCCATTTTTACTAAAATCATTCTTTTGACATTTACTGACTTGACCGTAGGAGAGTTCCCTCATCGGACGCCACTAGAATATTCTTATTTGCAGGAATCCTTGGAGTATCAGTTAGAATTGACAACCCGAAAGTAGGCTGATAATTTCTGGGCTATTATCATTAATCAATACAAACTTTTAACATAATCCCAACAAAAATAAACCTTGATGATTTATATAAAAAACTTATATTAAAAAATATGTGGTTATATATATTTATCAGAAACTGCAACTTTTAGTGCATTAACATATTTCAAGCTAGGATTATATAATTTTAAAGTCACAATTGATACAAAAAGAGAGAACTTTGTCTCGATTACCGATTACTAATCAATGAAGTCCCCATAAGCTACTTTAATGCTTTTCTACGGCTTTCCCTCAATTGAGATGCTTAATCAAAACCATTTGCTTGCAAAGGGGTCAATTTCACCCACGATCACTGAACTTATGACTTATCACCCAAAAGTAACTGACTTATTTTTTATGACTTAACTGTCACTGAACTTATCATCTTTTTGCAAAAAAGTCATCTTGACCGGTATTCGGCGATGACCTTTGTTGGATTGATGACATGGCATGCCATATCATATGCCTAGACACACGTGGATCTAGATGTATTGATATGTCATCAGCTGACATGTCATGTTTGACACATCAGCAACCACATCACCAAGAGACTCCACATCATCCTGCCACATCAGTATGCCCTCACCTGTTAATTGAGAATTGAAATAAACAAATAGGAAAAAGACACGTGTCAAATGGCAGAAACCCATTTGACTTAGAGTGCACCACTAATTTACATCAACAACCCATCTACCAAATCCTAAGTGAATGTAGATATTTATCCCATGACAAAACCCATAACCTTTTCGATATGGGATGTTTATCCCGTGACAAAACCTATTCTTTCCTGCCTATCATTCTCACATTCTTTCCTGCCTATTGAAATTAACCTAAACTATCTCTAACTCAGTTAACAGAGCTTAAATCCTATAGGATGAAACTAAATTTAAATGGTGAGGCTTTCTACTTATGTGTTCTTTGACATCCAAGTCCAACACCACTATATCTCAATTAGAGTAAAATAGGAGGAAAGCAATAACTGGAAGGACAATTCAATGACATTAGGAAATCCTAAAACAAATAAAAAACCTAGACACTACCTTCAAAATTTGGCAGAAAAAAGAATCAAACAAAGAAGAAAAATAAATATCCAAGAAATTTGTTTGCATTCATACAAAAAAAACAAAGAAAAATAAGCAAAACTAATGAGAGAAATCCAAAGATCCTATCTTTATTTTCCATCAAGCCATAGAAGAGCATAAATTGAAATAAAATGAAATCTTTATACATTCAAGAAATAAGAAATGAGATCTTATAACAGGGTTTCTTTCATTGAGAAAAGAAGGGTCAACGCGAAGTAGCTTTTGGAAGGCAAAAAGATCTCCAGACTAGGCACAACCATGAATGGTGGCGGGTCTAAAAGATCTAGACCATTGATCCTGATTATGCGCCTCTATTAAAAAAATGGAGAGAGAGAGAGCAAAGAACACATAACCTAAACAAAAATTGTAGCTTTTCTGAGTCAAAAAAGGCCAAAATTTGCCTCCCTACTATGTACATCAACAAATTTGAATTATGTAACACAAAAATATGGTGAATCCACTTGATTTTGATAAGTGCTCCAAAGCGAGAATAATTGTAGGATTCTCGAGCTGAACCCACTTGAATTGAAAAAAGGCCCAAACCCCAATTAAAAAATTGGCATTAGCACAAAGGAAAACAGCGAGCAAAACAAGAGGGATAGAATTAAATGTGGTGATAAAAGAGGAACTGAAGAAGAAAGCGATTTAAGCGGCAAGGAACGAAAGCAATGGCGATTCTTGTATTGTGAGCAAAAGAAGGCAAAAATCGAGATCTAGAAGAAGTAGAGCAGGAAGAAAAAAGGGAATAAAAGTGGGTGTCGGGGCTAGGGTTTGGATTAAAAGAGTAAGGATGGCCATTGTTGTTGGCAAAAAAAGAAGGGGCAGTTACAGAGGTGTCTATATAAGGCCGAAATGACCAGGCTTGGAGCTCCGGTGGTATCATTTTTGTCGGCTAAGATTTGGAAAGAGAGAGAGTGTGAGTTTATGTCCTGATAGATGGGAAATAAAGTGTGATCAAAAGGAGGGAAAAGACCTTAGAATGGGTTTTTGCCATTTGACACGTGTCATATGCCTATTTTTCTATTTGAATTTTTAGTCAATAAATGGGGTCACTGATATGGCAAGCTGACATGGAGCTCCTTGGTAACGTGGCTACTGATGTGTCAATACATCCAGATTCACGTGTGTCCAGGTGTATGATGTGGCATGCCATATCATCAATCTAGCAAGGATCATCACCAAAAATCGGTTCAGATAATTTTTTTTTTTGCAAAAAGGTGATAAGTTAAGTGACATCTAAGTCACGAAAAATAAGTTAGTTACTTTTGGGTGATAAGTCATAAGTTCAGTGATCGTAGGTGAAATTAACCCTTTACAAAGCTTTAAGCAAATCTATTCTTCTAAAGTTGAGTGCTTATTTCCTAATTGTTTTCTACACTTATTCACTTTATGGTGGAATAGTCATATAAGAAGCTTAAATCTCATGTTTTGTGAATCGGCCTACAAATGCACGATGTAAATTGAATTAGTTGATTTATTATTATCAGTTCAAATCTAAATCCAAATATCTTGTTGCTAAGATTATTTTGTGTCAATTGTGAGGTTACCTTATGAAATAACAATTGCTTTTTGTTCTCAACCTCTATCTATGTTTCAATTCATAACTTCTTTTTAGCAGGTTTGTTGAGAGCTTTTTTCTTCTTCTTAGAATCCTTGATTGGCATTTTTAGATTCTTACATTAATTAAAGCTCAACAATAATTATAGACCATTAAAATAATGGTCTTGGCATTTATATCCATAGCCTCAACCATCCTGTAATTTCATTCATGCCATGCTATCACATTAGTATTATAATTATCAATACAATATAAGCTTAAAATGAACATTTTAATGTTTGCAAAAAATTATTATTAAAATAAAATCAAGAATCAACTCAATCAGACAATCGAAATAAAAATTATACTCAAAACTCTATAAATTGTTCTCATGTTTCAATATAAATCTAGTTTTATAACTTAAACTTTGGACTAGATTTCAAATAGTTTAAAGATAGAATTAGACTTCTTAGTTTGCATTGAAGTTATAATCCCATTTCTTAAGGTTAACTAGCAACTGGAATCACTTGACTTGGATTTTCAAAGAAAAATTTGTAACCAAAATACTAAAAACTGCTTCTTAGTTCCAGCATTACAAACTATACCAGTCCAAGTATAGACACGTCAACTCATCTAAAATAATTCTTATGAAAACTCTAATATATAGTCATTCTATTCCATCTAAGCAAAAGTAAGTATATATATGGCATAATTAAGAATAGATATTTAATGGTGGTAACCTCTTTATCTTTACTTGACAACTACCCACGTATATGGCTCTCTTTTAATTTGCCACCTATTTCCATTAGTTTAGATTAATATCACTTAATTTAATATTATTCATTCCTAATTATTCCCTAATTTACCAATAACTTTATAAATTTAATAAGAACACATTTAAAATTAAATTTACAGAATTTTTTTGTTATGCACGGCCAAAACTCAGTAACGACCCCTATATATTCCCAATCTTCATAATTCAATGTCTTAATATGATTTGTAGCAATAACCAATAAACAATAAGACTAAGAGAAAAATTCACAACAAGCTCAATACATTCATGAGTACATGCTCAAAGATTAAAAATTAAACTTTCAACAAACCTAAGAACTTTGTCCCAAATCAACTATAGGAAGCAAAATTCTTGTTCCCAAATTTTTATTTTTTACTGCATTCACAAGTCTATTTAATCACAAGATAATAACCACCATCAAGCTTAAATTCCATATTTAACCATACAAAAACAACAACATATATAATCATTCAAATAGAAGAAACTCTCACCTTCCTTATCACTTTCATTGTTGTTAATACTAAAAGGATATCCAAAGGATAACTCGAAAGTAGTGTATTATAGACTCAAATGACAAAGAGAGTAAAGGCGAGCAAACAATATAATTTCTTAATTTTTTTAAGAATTTTTTTTTTGAAATCATATATGTATTTGTCATATGCAGTTTAAAATTAAAATTTAGGTTGAAAGTAGCAATGACATAGAGGTTAAGGATTTTTAAACTATAAATGTTGTTTTTTAGGATTTTGCATTTTTTTACCGAAGGTTTTGTATTTTTAATAAGTAAATATTAATTATGGCCCCCCTCATCGCTTAAATAAAGCGTTATCTTTTATTTTTTGACTTAAATATTCTTTCTTTAAACCTTTGAAATGTAGGTGAATGGATTAAATAAATCCAAACTTTACACAAATGACTGATGTTGTGTTTTATGTTGTACATGTTGCCTTTGAAAGTAAAGAAGATAAATGTGTATGTGGACTTGGCTTTTAGTTATATGAGGCAAATGGGTAATTTATCCAAAGATTGAGTACTAAAAATAGAAAGTTATGTTATGGGAGAGTATGATACAGATCTACTGTCCCATTTAGACATTAAAACAAAGTTCACAAAAAATTTAGGTTTCAAATTAGTGCAACAATTGTTAGTGGTTGTTCCTAATTATAAGAAAGGTTGGTCTTTAGTATAACTTAATAGTAGGTGACCGGTGTCTAGCAAGTGTACTAGATTGGCTAAGTAATATAGGGAAATATAATTATGACCCAAAATATCGAACCCAAGGGAAACTTGTATTTGTATGTGCTATTTTAATTTCAAAACCAATTTTGTGTGTAAAAGAAAGAAGAGAAATCCCAAAGTTGTGATGATTGAAGATTAAAACAAAAAGCAGTATTTTAAAACTAAAATAAAACAATTGAAAGAGTTGAAATAAATAAAAATCTAATGAAAGCAAGTAAATTGAATGAGGTAAAAATCAATATTAAAAGCAACTTTCACTAAAGGACTATCCACCTTAACCAATATTGTTATGACTTAATCAAAAAGTAAAGACACAATTGATTATGGAGAATTCAGATTAATAAACTCAGATAACTTTATTCAAGATTATCATTCCAAGCATCAAAATTTTTTTATTCAGATAAACTCAATACTTAGCATAAAGACCTGAATTAATTCTCCTATATGTCTATTAAAGCCTTTTTCAAGAGATTTAACTTCTACCTATTCTTAGTTACACTTTTCTCAATCTCAATTTACTTAAATCAACACAAAATTATAGCTTATTCAGATTATAATCATGCATTAACCTAAATAAATTAACCCAAGAACATGCAAATCAATAATCAACTTAAACCAATTACTTAACTAATGGTTAATTAAGTTAACAATAAATTTGAATTTGAATAAAGACAAGACTATGTTTAAGAACTAAGAAATAATCAACTTGCATTAAATTGAAGATCAAACTTAAGTCATAACAATACAAGTTAAGGATTCAAGTATCCTTTAGCAAAAGTTAAAGAAAACTATTCACAAGACATACTTAAAATTAAAACAAAGCTTTGAAGAAAAATAGTGAAAACAAAAATAATGTAAAATAAACTAAAAAGATAATGTGCTTAATTCTAAGATTGAATGCCTTCTCTGGTGTTTTAGACTGTTATTTATAGGCCAAAGTCGTAGTAGAATCCTTCTTGAACTCTAGAAATTAAATAGGAAGTGAACTCTGCTAAAACAGGAAGCTCGAGAAAATCCTTCGTCAAATGGGAGACTTCAGCACGTGGCCACGTTTCTTCATGTGTAAATCCACACGTGGTCACGTGTCCCTCTAGTGGTTCTTCACACGTAGTCACGTGTGGTTCTTTTTTGCTTCACACGTGGTCACATGTCCCTCTTGGTTTTCATTCACTTGTTTTTCATGTGGCCATGGGTCTCTTAGCTTCAATCTTCACGTGGCCATGTCTTCCAAGCTGCAATCCTTCACGTGGCCACGGGTGTTTTCTTTATCCATTTCACGTGGTCATGTGTAAACCTTATGGACTGGACACTCACTTTCTCGCATCAATTTCTCATATTTGCAATTTTGGCCCCAATCTTTGCCTTTTTTTGCAATTTAAGCCCTTTTTCAGCAAATTGAACATGAAAACAACCAAAACTATGAATTAACCTTAAAAACATACAAATCAACAATTTAACTCTATTTTAACCTAAATAACACTAAATTAACTAAATAACAATGCTTAAAACATATTAAAAACTATATATAATTCACACTTATCAGTAGGAGATAATGGGATTAGAGCCATACAAAAATTGATATGCAATGAATGGAATTTTGTTTAGTTATTTTGCTATTGATGTAGATAAATTACCTATTTATGTCCCAAATATAATGGACCAATCATACCTCAAAACAAGAAGTGCTATAGCATCTTGTCAAGGGGAGAGATAGAGTGTCATGCCAAATTTAGGGGTTGATAATCGAGGTTATAATGTATAAGAGGATGCATCTAATACTAAGATATAGATTTGGTAGTTTCAACTGACGTGGTTGGAGATACAGCTAATGAAAGAGCCTCTTATGATGTTAACACAAGTGAATAGAGATGTAGAATGTGCACAAGTTATTAAGCTAGCCACTAACTATGAAAATAGTGATAAGACTAGGGCTAAGCATGATAGTTTTGGATCAGATTGGGATTTTGAATCAATAAAAGAGTTTCATAATATAAGGAAAAGAGTTATAATCTCCAACATTTCAATATCTCTAGAAGGGCATGACATTTGCAAATATGAAAGAAGCTAGACAAGCAGTACATTTTTATACTGTGATAAATGGGTATATAATGAAGCTGCAGAAAAGTGATAAGAGGTAAGCTAGGTATAAATGTGACATTCGATGCCCATATATATGCCATATATCTAGAGATAGAGATAACCCTAGCTTTAAAATAAAAACTTTGAATTATAATTATGATTGCAATATATCATTTGGGAATTTAAGAGCAAATGCACTAACTTTGGCTCATTGCTTCAAAATTAAAGTTTAAAATGATCCTCAATACAAGTGTAAAGTAGTGACGAAGGATTTGTCGAGTGGGCTATAATTGAATGTTACTTATAATAAGTTTAAAAGGGCTAAAAGGATGGTGTTTAATGAATTAGAAGGTTCTTTCAAGGATAATTACAAAAAAAAAATCATTGCATATGCATAAAAGCTTAAAAGGAGTAACTTGGGAACCTATATATAATCAAATTATCAAATAATGGTTTGAGATAAGGAAAAAGAGGATTTTTAAAGATTTACATATGTTTCATGCACTTAAAATGGGATGGAAGCTTGGTTTAAGAACATTTATAAGAATGGATGGAATGTTTTTGAAAGGAAAGGTGAAAAACTAATCATTTGTAGCATGTGAGTAGCATCGATTCACTGAGGCATTTCTATCCAATATCAAATGATGGTTTAAGAGAAGGAAAAAGAAAATTTTTGAGGATGTACATATGTTTCATGCACTTAAAATGGAATAAAAGTTTGGTTTAAAACCATTTATAAGAATGGATGGAATGGTTTTCAAAGGTAATATGAAAGACCAGTTGCTTATAGCATATGGGCAAGATTTAATAAGGCATTATTATCTCATTGTGTGGGTAATGGTGGATAAAAGAAACTAATAGTACTTGGACTCGATTTATGTATATGCTTAAGAATTCACTTGAGTTGGGAAATAGTAAAGGATTGACATTTATGTTCGACATATGAAATGTAATTAATTAGCTACTTTTTATGTTTTGATCTTAAAAATAAGCATGATTTTTTGTTGGATATTACTTGTGTATTTAAATTTCCTAATTTTTAGGGTTTTTTTAATATGTTAAAAGAGATACTACCAAAAGCTCACCAAAGTACCATATGTGACATATAAAGTCAAAATGGGGGAGCAATTAAAGATGCGGCCAATTGAAAAAGCTTATGTGGTGGTGCTCTTAGAGTTGTTATGAAGAGAAATTTAAAGTATGCTTAGGCAATTTAGAAAATTATCAACTGAAGTAGCAAAAAGCCTATTGCATTATAGACTACAAAACTGGTGTAGGGCATATTTTCATACAGTCTGTAAGAACCTAACAATTGATAATAACTTTGTTGAATCTTTTAACTCTTGGATAGTTGAAGCAAGAGGGAAAGCAATAATTGTGAAGTTAGAGAGTATAAAGGTACGTTATGAGCAGGATGAGAGAGCTTAAAATAAAATATAGTTCATGGCTAAATGACTTTAGCCTAAAATGCATTAACTTATTTTATGACTTTAAAGGTACAAGTTATTCATACAATGTTGAATTCTATGGAAACTATGGATATGAAATTTCAGAAGGTAAGTGCAAGGCCTCACATAATACCCTGGCAGGATTGGGTGTTAGTGACATTGTGAGTTAACTATTGTGAATGAGATATAATTGGTATTAATGCATTAGTCAGTGATAAATCGGTAAATTGTTTAAACCATGATTTGCATGCTTGTTTATATACATAATATTGGTTAGTATGATAAATGAAATAATATTACATGAAAGTGGTAATTGGAGATAAAAAGGAGGATGAATTGGTAATTAAGTAAGGGATTAAAAATTGTAGCCAATAGGATGTCAACATTTGTGCTTTTAGAAATTTACATTTGTAAGTTTTAAATATAAATAGAGAGAGGAAAAAGTTTGGTCGGCATTCTTAGGCCAATTTTCACAAAATTAGCTTTTTTCTCTCTCAAAATTATGTCAAAATTTTGCTTTTTGGAAGTGCAAGAAAATTAAGGAAATTATTGCAATCAAATAAACAAGGTAAGCTAATTTAGAGTGTTTTAAGTGAGAAAATGGTTTCTCCTTCTTCCTTTATTTATGCATCACATGAATTAGAGTGTGTATTTGTTGGTGATATTAATTTAAATGTATCGATGATTTAACTGGAGAAAAAAATGGTAGACAAAGGTAAAGAGAAAGCTTGAAGTGATCGAACAAGCTTAAATCCCCTTTCCTTTTTGTGTATGTTTTAAATGAATTAATTAGGTTTAAGGTTGAATTGAAACCTGAGATGGATGTTAGAACATGTAATTAGAGCAATTGATATGATTAAATACAAATTTTGCCATAGGTCTACCATAATCGGTTTTGGTATTTTGGCCATATCTCGTACTAAAAACCTCTAAATTGGATAATTATAATTGGAGATTAAACTTAAGACACATACCTAAAACTAGGGATAACCACGAGGTTAGGCAGGGATTTCCTGTCCTCGTCCCTGATTGGATCACAGGGGAAAAATTCCCCCCTCTTAAAGATCCCCGGCCCTGGTCAAGAATATATTTTTTTAAATTCTAAAATGCAATATTTAACAATTAATTATAATTAAAATACAAAATTTAATAATTAAAAATTTTTAAATTAATTACAAATCAAATTAGTATAAATTTTAACAATTAACAAACCTAAAATTAAATATAATTTAAAACTTGATAATTATAAAATTAAATATAAATTAATTCAAATCCAAATGTTAACAATTAATAAAACGTTCCATACAAATAACTAAAAGTTAATCAAGTTACATTATTCAAAATGAATACATCATTATTTTCAAATTTCTGGTTCTATTATTTCACTTGGACCATTTTCATTTTGACAAATATCAATATGAAATATCAATTAATTAAGCATAGCAAAATTAGTTTTATATTCACATATAGATTGAAAATAAATTAAAGTTGCCACCACCATCTTGCCACATGATATCACAGATATATAATTTATCAATTGCAACTCTCAACAATTTCAAGTACAGCTTGCCACTAGTGTACCTAATATCATAGAAATAATCAATCTTAATTTCTCAAAAAGTTTAAATTATTAGTTCCATTTTCAATTGATGACAATAATTATTATTATAGCATACAAAATAAATATATTTATAATTTACCTCTTCATCTATATCCATATCTTCAATCATTATATAACATTGTGAATGAGCTATTGAAGGATAACCTAAAAGTATGAATTATTATTTATTGGTTATTATTATGAATTATAATTAGAAAAGCAAAGTCAATCATTAAATACAATTATATAAATAATTTTCACATACCTTTATTTGAAGCCAATATGCAATTTTGTGTACACATTAATGCTTCAACCATATCAGCATGTAGTCTTCAATGATCAGGACTTATAAACCTTCCATTTGTACTGAAAGTTGGTTCAGAAGCCATAGTGGATACCATAATTGCCAAAACATCTCTTACAATTAATTGTAATATTGGATACTTAAGGGCTAATTTCCACTAACTCAGTACATTAACATCATCTTTGAGTGGATATAATTTTCTTCCAAATAAAGGTGTAATTCAGTGCGCACACTATCTCTTGTAGCCTTGGAAGAAGCAACAAATAATTCAAGTTTGCACATAAAAGTCCACCCCATACTATAACTTATTAATGGTTGAGAAGATTGATTGTTGATGATACTTTCACTTAACTTTGACTTTGATGAATATTGATCAACCAAATTATAACAAATTTTTTTAATATTCTTACTTTCTATTTTTGCCATTGCGTCTCCATAAAAAGAGAAAAATAACACTCTAAAAACTTAATCTTATATCTAGGTACCAAAATAATGGCTACACTCATAATACTATGAATTTAAGACTAATATTTATTAAAATTTTCAATCATGTTGGAAACCATAGCTTCCATATAAGGATACCTACTAGTTTCCTACTTCATTAATTTCATCTTAATCTCACACATTTTTGGAAAAAAAAAAGATTGGTAGTAGGATATTTTGTCCTAGAAACTTTTTTGGTGATATCAAAAAATATTTTTAACTTCTCACAAATTCTTGCAGCCATTTCTCACTCTTTATCTATAGGGAAACATCTGTAAAGAGACTTCTTTTGTTTTAATCGTTTAAGCACATCTTTGTAATAAATAGCCACATCAAGCTTCATATAAGTAGAATTCCATCTAGTCTTACAATTTAAAATCGATTTCTTAGTGTAAAGAACTCTCAATTGACGAACTATTTTATGAAACTTTTCATTTCTTTTAAAAGTATCTATAAGGCCCCAAATCCTACCTTAGTAGGAATACAAAATATTCATGGGAGTATATGCAGTATATAATAAGGGTTATGTAAGTTAGCGACCGATTCAAGATATAGATGATAATTATGCAAAAGTTTGAACTAATTTGGTAAATTATTGCTACAGTGTAAATTTTATTACCCTAGTCTCTAGGACTTAGATAGAGTGAGTAGGGTATCGAACACTGGATATTTCAAAGTGGTTTTGTATTAACCGAATAGATACCAAGATGGATAGGCAAATGCAATATGTTGGATTTAATTATACTAATTTCCTAATATTAATCACATTATATAAAACTAAACTTTAATTCTAAATAAACAATGATAATTCAATTATATTATTAGAATTACAAGAATGAATTGGTTAAGTAATAGATTCATCAATTCAATATAAATGCATGCAAATGATTAGAGAATATAGCCCACTTTCCTTAAATGCAATTCTCATTGTCAAATAAGGGCATTCCCATCTAGAGTCCACAAACACTCTCATGACATTGTGGAGATAGATGAGAACCATAAAAACTTATACCTATTCTTTTTACCCCTTAAAGTGAAACCTTTGTCTCTAAGTGATTCCTATCCTTTAAGTAAATTAAATTACTTTTCACCAACATGCCTTAATTCTCATTGCGAATAAATTGATTAACAAATTACATATGGTGATCAAGCATATGATACATTAAACACCCAATTGAATCTAAATCATTCATGCATTAAATAAGATATAGTTATAAAGGATCAATTCATACTTACAATCCTAATTAACAAAAAAAAAACTTGCCTAAATATATTGTGTTCAAAGCAAAAAAAAAAAGAAACAACATCAAGCAATAAACTAAAGAGAAAGAGAAGAAAATGATTGATAACTCCTCAATGCTTCTTCAAAAAAATACTTAGTTGATGAATGACCTCTTTGAATCTTTTCTCTTCCTTAGAGTTGCTTTTTCCTCATAATATTTTTGAATTGAATTGTTAGTTATTTGATAGTTTTTCCATACCCAAAATAATGCTAACTACATATTTTTATAGGCCTCAAAGTGTCCCAATTAGTGCCTTTTTGGAAGGGAGTGTAAATATGAAAATGTGCTAAAAAGGTTGTGTTGATTGGCTATGGTGATGACTTGGCACAATGGTGCCGGACTAAATAAGTTTTCATAAAGTGCCTCTATAATAAGTCAGCACAGGCATGAGCGAGTCAGCACGACTTCTCTTTTTTTAAGACTCGGTACAACAGGGCTCCAATTGGAACAAGATGTTCTGTAACGAGATGGTAAACTCAGGAACGAGTCCTAATGTTATTGAATTTGAACCGAACTTCCTTGGATGTTCACCAAACTGTATAAGCAGATGTTTATGGTCCATATATGATATAACAAACATAAAATGTGTGATTAAAGTATAAAGCGTAATAAGGGCATAAAAAAGGAACTATGAGTGCAAACATGATTTTATTACATTTTTGTTAATTGTAACCTTAATGCATTTATTATTGAATCATATCTTAAACGTTTAGGTGTAATTAAACATAAGTACTATATAAATAATGACATATTGATATTGTTACATGTTATATGATATAATGACGATTATTGTAGCATGAGTGTATTAAATGTAAATTTAATAAGTGATCATGAATATGCTATTGATATGTATAGTTATAGTGAAGTGTATTTAACCTAGTTGATTATAAAAGTAACTGAATAATGAATATAGGAATGACCCAAATGATAAAGTAAGTAGTGACTGAAGTCTTAGCGTATGCTTGAATTAGACATAGTCGTGGAGTTATTGGGATAGTGATTTGATACCTCCGATTATCTAATGTTGGCATCATCAGGGTATCTAGTGAATCGATAACTTCGGGTATTTAGTGTTGACACTGTAATGGTTTCCAGTAATTCGATACCTATACGGTATCTAGTATTCCCAATTGTCCACACTTATATCGCGTTCAAGCTACAAAAGTATTTATAATGTATACATAAAATAGTTAATGATGTGTGATGGATAAGATATGATGTATATGGTTTATACATCATACGATAGTCGAAGCAAAATATTAGTTGCATGTTATAATTAGGTGGCTTTAATTTCTGCTTTTAGGATACATAGGAAGTTTAGGGTGTAAATTCCAAATTCGAACCAAATGTTAGGTGAATTAACTATGGTATTCAAGTGTCAACAAATATAGAAGCATAAAAATTAGTAAAAATAAGTATCAATTATTCATGGAAGAAAAGGTTAATATTAGTTAGTGAACAAGGTATGTGTAGACTAATAATAATTTGCAATGCGTGTTAGGTTATATAAATATTGAATTGTATTTGATAACATATTCTTAATGTGACTTAGTATTTGAATTGTTTCTTGAGTAGGTAGAAATTAAAGACAAGCTATAAAGAAAGATCGTGAAGTCCAAGGAGAGTCCTCAAAAGATGTAGTTTATAGTAATGATTACGTAAAAGAGTAGTTATGGGTGTATGTAGACCAAACTTAGTGTAAAAACTTTGTACTTAATAATGTATCAAAAGTTGTGTTTATTGTAACAACTTATCGATAATATAATCTAGTGAAAAGTTGTTTAAGTTTAAGATTCATTTTATTATTAGTAATATTTGGTATGGTATTAGTGTTCGAGAGTTTGGCAGCCTTGTACAGTCCTAGGGGGTATTAAGGTGTTACAGTATTACTCCAAAATGTAACACTATCTCGAACCTATTCAATATAATCTAAAATAATATCTAAACCATCCTTGGCAATCAAATTCACACATATAACAATTGCCTAACCAACCAAAGATTATTAGATTATAATTTGCTCAAAATCAAACTAAACATTACATCATTTGTTGAACAATTGTCTAAAGTCAATACAAACAACTTGCTATCTAGATTCCAATCCATTAGATAGTGTATCACAAAATACATCGGCTATATGTGGACATAGCACATAAATGAACCTAATAAAAAATTATGAAATATGATTTGATATTATTTACTATTAAAATAAATAAATAAATATGTAATAACACATTATAATTTTATAATAAAATAAAA
Organism: Excoecaria agallocha; assembly: GCA_037975025.1. NCBI lineage: Eukaryota > Viridiplantae > Streptophyta > Magnoliopsida > Malpighiales > Euphorbiaceae > Excoecaria > Excoecaria agallocha. Next base: position 9,825,438 of record CM075820.1, read on the forward strand.
TAAAATTCATACCTGATAACTTAACTTTGTAAAGTCCACAAATCATTAATAAAATGTGTTGTAATGGCCAGAAAACCTTTCCTTTGATTGTTGACATCCATATATTGGTTGTGATTGCAAATCGACTATCATTCTTTTCAAGAAATTTCATAGTCTTTTCTTTTTCTTAATTATATATTTTCAATATATCCCTTCGCATTGTATATTTACTAATCTTTTTGAACATTAGTTGAATAGTTTTAAAAAACTTTCTAAAGTACTCATATTCAACCATTGCTAATGGATACTTATGCACAGTAATCATAGTTGCTAGGTCTTTTCTTGCAATCTCTTCATTAAAGGTGTATGTCCCAATTGAAACCCTCCTTTTATTATCTACCATAGTTTTCAAAATTGCTTATCTTATATCCCTAGTCTTTCTTGAAGGACATATTCCAAAATGATAATGTAAATGCCTAGTTCCATTTTTGGTATCCCCTCCTAACTTCTTTCCACAATAGTTACATATAGCCTTCCACTTATCATCAACCTTTTATCTTTTAAAATGATTCCACAAAATTGATTTTAAACAGTTTTTAGGATTCAAACTTATTTCTTCACTTTCATTTGTGGGATTAGTTTGAATTGATTCAATGAGAGCTGGTAATTCAAATTTTGTTCTATATTGTTCACTATTTTATTATTGACTAATTGGTTGTGCAACAAATTGTTCACCCTCATTCATGATATCATGACAAGTGCTCTTATATCAATATAAAAAATTAATAATAGAATCTAAACAGCTATGCAATCATCATTTAAACATTAGGAACCAATTCATTTAATTACTAAATATAATTAAACAGATTTGCTTCAGCATTTTTGTTGTTGTAGAATATAATTGCAAAATATAAATTTAGTTACTAAATATAATTAAACTAATTTACTGTTGTTGTCATCTTTGGATTGTTTTTAGCTTTTCTTTTAACCTAGAAAACCTTAAACACTTTATATTTATGAGGTCAAACTAGTGGATGCAACGAAATTTGAGATTAATTGGTTGATATAAAATAATCATTTCATTTCTGAACGTATTATATATATTATTACATACCAATTTTTTTAAACAAAAGATTCAAGTTTATACATGCTGGCCAATGAAATGCATAAAACCAAATGCTAAAATCAATATTTGAAAGAGACATACAAAGTTGATAGTTTAGATTTCCTTGTTATCTATTATTCAGAAAGTATGATACATTAAATAGTCTATACAAAGTTCCTGATAGTCTATATTAGTGTCTTTTCTCGTAGAATCCCTAATACAATATCTGCTTCATAATTTAACTTTGACTCCATAAAAATGGTTAAGTTAGGCACCATGCATTTTTCTGTTGAGTTGAATTTTCTTTTGCATTTCGAGTTGCAATGATACATTAAAAGAAATCTTTATTTGCTAATAAATAAACAAAATATTAAATCCTTAAAATTTTTAATATTTATGCATGGAAAAGGTTATTCCAATCAAAGACTTGAAGTAGCTTTCAATGCTAATAAAAGTAAATAATCCAGACACTAAAATACATGATACTTTTAAACATGAAGATCAAATATAGTGAAATTTAAACTGAAATATTATGCAATTAAATCTTTTTTTTAAACAAAAGATTTAAATTAATAAATGCCGGCAAACCAAGTTGAAATGCACCTAACCAAATGCCAAAATTAATATTTGAAATAGATATATAAAATTTAGCAACAGTATGGATACAGTAATATCATAAACCAGTAAAACTTCTTGTCAACTTCACATACACAAAACTCAGCCAACTATAAAACTTTAAGCACTTTAAATATACAAAACTCTACCAACAATAAAACTCAAAACACTTCAAATACATAAAACTCAGTCGTGATAGAGTAGCAAAGCATTTGTTTATCATCAGAAATATTATAAATCTCAAGAAATTTGATATAGAGTAGTAGAGCAAAATAAAATAAAATCGAAAAAAAAGATAGCTTAAACAAAATAAAAGAAAAAAAATAAAACATGATAACATTTAGAAAAGTTGAAGCAATTTGGTAGAATTTAGGGGGGATAAAGCTAACAGTAGAAAAATAGGTGAAGAAAATAGATAAAAAATAGAATAGAATGGCAGCTCAGTAAAACATAAGAGTACCTCACCAGAGATTGAAGACACAGTAGCTTAGTTCTAAAAAAACAATTAATCAAAAAATAGCAGCTCAATTTATAGCTCACCTGAGATTACAATTGAAATAGATGAAAATGGATTAAAGATGAAAGATACTCAAAAAGATGAAAAGCAATTTTGATCAAATAGAAAGGGAAACTAAAACAGTATAGAGGAAAAGCCTACCAAACGACGATGAGATTTGCAGATCGACGATGGAAAGATGGGAATATGACTCGATCTTTTGGCGACGGAGAGAAGAAAGAAAAAGAAGTAAAATAGAAAGAAAATCTGATGTAGGCTTTTCATACCCCTATTTATAATAATGGCATAGATGTGAACAATTAAAAAATTAAGGTTTAAATTGCATATTATATTGGGGTGAACACCCGAATCCTTATCCCTTGCCCTAAATTTTAAAGCGGAAATTAAATTTCTCCCATTTTTGCTCTCATGGGGGAAATGTTTAGGGATTCACTGCTTTGTTCGAACTGGTTCAACACCGAATCCCACCCCATTATCATCCTTACCTAAAACTTTGTAGAAAAAGGCAAAGTTTAACTCTATCCCTAGGTTCTTTAGAATTTGGCTTGAACTTGATGACCTATTGCTATCCTATCATTGGAGTAGCTAGGGTTGTTTTATAAATATCTTAGAAGTCCAAATGACTTAATTTTTTATTCTATGGAAATTAGAGATATAGAAAAACAATTTTTTAGATGATTACTTTGCCTAAAAACTTCATTTTCTATATCTTATTGGCTGTCTAAGAAAGGCTTGGGAATCTATCTTAGGGAAATCTAGGATTTAAGCACTACAACTATCTTAAAACCAAAATAGTTGTGTATGATGCATTCTGGACTCAAATTTCAATAAAATATAACCTACATGGCTATCTTAAAATCAAAAAATTCATGTATGATGTATTTTGGACTCAAAATTTCAAAAGAATATGACCTACACAGCTGTTTTAAAACCATAATTATCGTGTCCCCTGCTGATTTCATCTTGTCATATGCATTTTACTTTTGAATGTTATCGAATTCTATCTATACCTTCTTAAGTGTTAACAAAAATTTTTAAACACATTTATAGGAGTAATATGAAAACTATCTTACATGTATTAGGTATATCTATTCATGAATCTCATTCATGTAACATTGAAAATGTGATTATAGGATTCATATAAATAAACTTATGCATGTAAATGCTTTCTGTAATAACTTAAACTTATTTGAATGAGTTTATGTATTATAAATCTTCTCTCCTGCAATGTGATTCTAGAATGTCATTATATTGCTTTAATATTTAGCTTTTAGCCTGCTGAATCTTAGTCGTAGATAAATAGCCATGCCTATAGGGGTTTTTGCAGTTCCTTTAATCTTGTGGCATTGCGGTGCCTTATTTGAGACTATTGTCTCTTCATTCAATGTTACAACACCTTTAGTACTTGATCACAATTGGAGGCTTAGCCTCTTCAATTAATACCATTATGATATTTTCAGTTGATACTCTCTTTGAGTATCTTTAGTACGTGTTAACCACGTTATTAGGAGTTAGCAGTTGACCTGTAATGTTTTTGGATTTTCTATTATGTTTAGTATTCTAATATGTCGTGATAATAATATTTGAGATTATATGTAAATTTCATCTAAACTGTTGAATACGAGGAGTCTGTGTGGGCAATGGTTGTGTAAGGGTTATAGAATATTAATTACTTTATTGTTTCTTATAATCTTTGATTTGTTATTGAATACATATGTGTGTGCCTATTTGACAACTTCGTGAGTGGTCATCAATTTGCATTTTATTTTTCCCATTAAGCACTTCACTTAGCTAGGTGTTTTTTCCTCTATGTAGGTTGGCATCAATGTCTAGGTTTAGGACCATGCAACAGCAATTAAAAGAATGTGAACTGAAGATTTTGTAATAGAAGATAGTCTTGTGGTTAAATTTTTGTAATACTTATGGAATGGAATTATAATGTATTTTTGTATTTTTGCCTGTAAATGTAAATCTAAAGTGATATAATATTGGATAACTTTATGTATACCTATGCTTAGCTATTTTAAATGTAATTAGCAATATCTATGCATATATTATATGTATTGTGATATCTTGATAGGGAATATTATAATTATACATAAGGATTTATTGTAAAAAATTTGGTATGAGAAATTTTAATTAATCCTGATTCTTATATAAAAATAAATCCAAGAAACTTTTGTTTGGTGTGCACTCCTACATACTCCCAAGGGGGTACGTGGGTGTTACGGTGACAATAGGTATATTGTCTATTTAAAAAGTAAAAGGGACACCTGTAAGACGTGGATTTGTTTGGAATCTAATATATTTATGCAATTAAAGCCTTTCAGCATATGGAGATAGATCCTATGAAGGAGATTTCATGGTAGTATAGTAAGAAAGCATATAACTTATAAATATAAGCTATAACCTATTAAAGGCAAATAATTTTGGAAAGTTAAAATTACTCATGCAATGGAATGACCACCAATCACAAAATTGCCTAGCAGACCTAAGGTGAAAAGGTAAGAGAAAAAAAAGGCTTCAAAGATAATTAGTGTGTGATGCACGTCATTTAATGCATGACCTGCGATTACAAGCAGCCTTTTTAGGGTGCTGTTAAGATTATTTAGACTTTGATTACCCGAGATAACTAGTCATTTTATAATGGTAAAGAGATTCAACCCGTTCAAGCTTTGAAAAGGCATTGCCAGAATTTCAGGGTATTTCTATCCCACCGTTGACCATCGACTATCGGGAGGTGCTAGTTAGGTACCGCAAGGCAGGAATAAAGAGTGGTTATCCAATAGAATATTGAAAAATGATATTTCGGCTTTATGAGGCCAAAACCCAAAGAGAATTTGGGACCTCACTCTTATTTATACTTTTGATGAATGTAACATAATAAATTTTAAAGTAATTATTTTATCCCCTTTTTTACATGCATAATCATGGCATAATAAATTAAAGACATACCCAATCACATAGATAAGCAATAAATTATGGCATAAATATTTACAAAAATATTAAATAGGTATCTATAAATTAGGTAGTTCATTGCTTATCTATTTGGGAAGGACTTTAGCCATCGCATACAAATTGTGAAGAGGCGTTTCATTGGGAGTTTTGAAGAGAGAGACGGTGGGTCTAAGATCTATTAGTGAAAGTCCCATATTATTTAATTATATACAAATTCTTTTGCATTAATAAGATTTTAATATTTGCAAATGACCTTTGAAATTTAAATTAGGACATTGGTCCTATTTTGTTAATGAAAAGTCCAAATTATTAATATAAATATTTTATATGGCATTTTTCTTTAAACAGCAAAAAGATCTTTTACTTATAGTAATAAATATTACTAGTACATGGGAAATAGGTGGTTACCTTTTCATTTGCCATGCTGCACTCAAAGATAAGGTTATATACAGAGACAATATATGATAAAAATAACATTAAAATAAAATGAAAATTAATAACAATAAAAATAATTAAGAAGGGAAATATTTTGACATGCAGAACCACAACCATCAAGTCGCGGATCTGTGTAAATGAGCTCAGCTGCTTAAAGGAAAATATAATAATAAATGTCCATATTGGGGAATATGCCACTTTAAAGTGACATGTGCCCACCTTTCTTTCTATATGGTTTTCTTGCTTAAAACATAATCTTTAAATACTCAAATAAATGGATTTTTGGGAAAATAATTTAAAATAAAATTAAGAAAAAGACAAATTCAAACGAACAAGATAAAATCCTTAACATATATCCTATTATTTTTTTATTACATGGTAAATATTCTCAAAAGATGTTTCACCACTCAAAATCCAACGAAATAATAATGAAAATTTTGCTAAGGCAATCGGGGTCAGGTCCATAATATTCAAGAATGAATATATGAATTTAACTTGCTAAAAATTGAATATAAATAAATGACTTTATATATTACCCTCGGTGTACTTACTCGAATAGACGACAAAATCTTTAAGTTTCAGAATCTTTTAATGAGGATTTAATGAAGAAGATTTAAAAGATAAAAATCAAAACTTGGATTTTTGCAGAAGTAAAGTGATGAAATTTTAAGGAAAAGAATGGTTTTTTTGGGCTCTAGAGCAAATAAAAACTGAAAGGAAATAGGTGAATTTTGAAAGCAGAAAGTAAGAACCCAAAAAATGGCCTGAATTTGGCCCTTTGTAGGCATTATTTAATGACATGCAGTCGTGCATTAGTGAAACATGGCTGTCTATCATTAAATAATAACTTAATTAGCCAATTTGGCCACTTGTTTTGCCAATTTCTCATGCACGACCGTGCTTTGGTGACACACGGTCGTGTATGGGAAAATAATGCCATTCTTCATCATTTCCTGCAGGGGAATCCCATGATTTCTTACAAGAAATACCCTATACATGGGTGTGTGTGGTTATTCCCACTAAAAATCATTTTTTCTCCTGAATAATTATTAAAAAAGCCTTAGAATTTCTAAAAAAAACTCATAAAAATTCCAAAAGGTCCCGAAATTTTTCAATTCTTTATCTTTTATAGGAGTAGTTTTTCTCGTTAGGTAACTCTAACAAAAGCCATCTTAAGACTCGGTGTTTACATGGTGAATGGAAAGTTTCAAGGAGAGGTGATAGTGGAAAATGCAACAATTGTGGTGAATTGGTTCATAACATCAGAACATGCACTATGGTTACTATTTATCAGTAATTTGTGAGTTTTGTTGCTTAAAATGACTTATTTCTTTGTTAATAATTTTCGGTATTAAAATTGCTTATATACTTAAAGTAATTAAAAATAATAATAAAATAAAAAGAAGTGAATTCCAGTACTATGTGTTTAGTTGTTAAAAATGTCTTATTTCTTACTCTATTAACAATTTCCAATATTAAAATTATTTATATGCTTAGTGTAATTTAGAACAATAAAATAAAATAAAAAGAAGTGAATTTTAGTACTATGTGTGTCTAGTTATTGAAAATGTCTTATTTCTTAATTTGTTAATAATTTTTAGTATTAAAATTATTTATAAGCTTAGTATGATTAAAAAAATAAAAATAAGTGAAGTGCTTATATGCTTATTGATAAATCCAAATATTTTATAAAAGAAGAGGCCATTATGGTGGTCAAAATAATGTCGTGTTTGAATGAGGATAACGAGATTTGATTGGGTTGGATAGTGTTTATAACCTACAAAAAAGGGGCTAATCGGGTCAGACAGAGCGTAAGCACTTTGAAACTTAAGTTAGTTATAGACTAAGAGAGAGAAAGTAGTAAGAGAGTATCAGGAGTGCAATGTGTGTATATTTTAAGTGTGAGATAACATGGTATTTATAAAAGGCATTGAAAAGCACTTAAGTAGTCTATCTGGTTGTTAGAGTAGGTATGCGGCGACGTAACAATGAGAAAGTGGCAGATGGGATAGATGCCTGTGTCAACAGACTATTGCAGGGCATACCTTTTCTTGTCCGATCGAATGCCATCATCCTTTTGGCTTCTGTGCACGTCCTTTTGTTCAAGCACCAGGCCTTGATTGGTCCAACATATTGAAAAATATTTATTGAACCAAAAATTGTATTTAATCCAAAAGTCCGCATTATGCCACTTGTCATCCTCTCTTCAATTACTATCTATTTTTAGTCACACCCCTTAGGAGTGAGTCATGAGTCACTCACACCTTTAGTGAGTCATGGGTGTGAGTGGGTGCCATTTAATCTAAATAATCAAACAAACTCTGTTTTTTTTTTTGCCATTTTTGGATTTCAATGTTTCCTTTGTCAAATTCCCCCAAAAATTGGTCCAACATATTGAAAAATATTTATTGAAGTGTGTTTAAAATTTCAAATCAATCCGAGTTTATTTCAATATACTTCTAGTTTCGAAGGTAAAATATACCGGTCCAAAATTCAAAATTTAAAGTTTTCAAAAAAATTATTTTTCACTTTTAAATATTAATTAGGATTATTTTTAGTAAATCGGAGCAAACAAAATAATTTTTGGAGATCTGTGAAATATTTTCAAGCTGGTCAAAGTTAATTGGTAAAATAAATTGGTGTTGATAAGTTTGATAATTAGCTACATTTGTTAATGTGAACATAGTGAAGTATGCATAACATGAATTATTAGATTTGAAGTAAGAATATCATAAAGGATAAAACGTATAATCTAGAAACTTAAAGAAAGGAATGTGATTAAAAAAACTATGATGATTAATCGAAATAAAGTGATGAGCGCAATACCAGATCAGTTGGATATGATGATAAGTGATTTGAAATAATTGGTGCAATAAAAACAACAAACTTGTTTACCAAAAGCAAAATGCGACAAAAAGCAATAATGAGCCAAATTGGTGGAGAACAAATAAATATGGTGTTAAAAGTAATTAAGTTAATGGTTAGATATTGGTATGCAAGTATAAGAAATAAATTGATAGCCTAAACGTAGAAACGGAAGTAAAAATAGCTAGTAAAATTGAACAAAATAATAAAATAAGAGTCACGAATTAGTAGAAATTCGATAAAGACAAGTAGAATATTAAAAGTAGGATAAAAGAAATTTTAGAATTTGACCATAAAAAATAAAGAAGAAAAAGAATAGATGGAAATTAAGGCAAGTATAGGAGTCAGTTAGGCATGAAATTTTTAATTTTACATGTATACATAAGTGAAATTTATTAGTTGAGTATCACCACTGAGCATTATATCCTCAGCGTGCAATTATTTACTGTGCACAGGTATCGAAGGTCATAGACAGAAGTTCGAAGGGGTAGGCATTGGATACTGATGAGATCGTACTGTAAAATAAATCATTTGTATATTTATTTGTGACATACATATGTAGAGCAGGATTTAAACATGTGTTGTAATAATATTTTATGTAAATTATATTGAGATTATCATTATATCAAGGTGTTACACCTTGTTAGCTTCTTTTAACGAGCATGAGTTCTTGGACTTTGTGTCATTCTGTATGTATCAACATTTATTCCTTGTACCTTATGTACTCCTATTGTTCCTCTTTATTCCTTTTTTTACTTCCCATAGATCCTCTAAGGATGAAAATTCCATTAGAGGTAAAAGAGGTTTATGGTCCATTCAGTTTGACTCCGACTTCCGATCGATCGAAGTTGATGGGAAACACCTTTTGAATGGGTTTCTTCCGAGTAAGCCACGACATAGGGACTTTCTATTATGGCTGTCACATTTTCCCTCGAGGTGGAAGCTCTTTCTTTTAAGGAGGTGTTGTCTCGAGGATTTAGCTAGGAGTATTCCGTTCGGAGCTCATATGTGTTGAACTTTTTGAGCAAAGGTATCATGTCGAATGATGTTGGTCCAGTTACTTCTTTGATCAAAGAGTTAGTCGAGATCAATCTTGAGGCCTGTTGGACATGTGTTCATACATTACAACATTTGTCAAAATTTTTTGAGTGCTCGACATTTTACTTTGATTTGTGATGGTGTAAGTTAGCGTCATTTTGATTTGTGATGATGTAAGGTAATTGATACATCTTATGCCAGGGGACCTCATGATGGAACTTTTTATTTGCTTAATGACATTTTGGCCTATAAAATTGAAAATTTATTCGACACTTTTTATGTTAGGTGGCAATAAAACACAACTTGTTATGTTTCAGTTATCCTTTTACTCATGAATTGTGTGAGTTAATGTTATTAAAGTAACTATCTAAATGCGTGTTTATTATATACAATAAAATGAAGAAAAATAGTTTAAAAAAGAGATATAGCCAATATAGTAGTCAACATAGACAACCAAAAACAGGAAATTCAAATTAATAAGCAAAAGAGAAAAGGCCAATAATAAGCCATTCAGGTGAGGATAAGCCTTTTTTAACTAGTGATGCTAACAGATTTGAAAAATACTATGGTTTTGGCCTTTTATGATGAAAGGATTGTACCAATTATGTTAAATGCAAGTAAGAATTATTTAAAATTGTTTGATTTTGAATCATGTGACTTTGAAGAAATTCATATTCTTAATTTATTGAGAAATTTACACCAAATACCCCTTCTTTAACCTATTTATAAAAATGCAGCCATTCTTTAAAAAAGTTTCAAATTGCCTTTTTTCAATTTTTTGTTTTTAAAATTATCCCTTTTTATTTTAAGCCTTAAATACCCATCTCCCATAGTGACCTATTTCGTCTATGGGAATTTGATCATTGTCCATTCCTTGTCTTTCTCCATCTTAGCTCCAGGCATTTGAATTGAAGAGCAAGTGTGATTGCAATAGCTACCTCAAAATGGACAGTGATGCTGAAGAGTCAATAAAGAAGGGGCAAAAAAAGAATACCTTCTCTGCTAACTCTTCTCGCAAGGTCCATTTTCTAATTTCTATTTCATTTGTCTTCGCCTTCTCTGTTTGGCTCATTATCATTCACCTTTACTAGCTTTCTTTTGATTTTCATATGCAATATTACTGTTATCCAATTCTCCATAAATCTCTCAATTTCTTTCATATTTCTGATCATTCTCTTCTATTAAATTTAGCTTATGTCATTTACCAATCAACTAATTATTGATATGTGTAATGCAACAAGTAGAAGTACTTCAAATGCGTCCGTAAAATGTGATGGGAGAAGTGGTAATTTTTTTTGCATTGTTTCTCTATTAATTGCTTTCTATTTTGCTTTATTGAATTTTTTTAAGTTCGATGAATCTAGAATTTTTACATAAGAGCAACCCCTAGTTGGCAACTAAGTCTAGAGAATTGCTGATTAGAGTTATTATTATTCTTTCTCTTAAATGAATTCTTAAATTGCTTATGGTTTTTTCTCCTTTCGGTGATTATAGTTATGTTTTATTGTGCGATAGGATTTTATGCACGTGGAAGATATTCGGTTGGAGACTACACGAGCTTTGCTTGTCACTTTGTTACAGATTAGTTCTGGACAGGTCTTATTTTCTGCGATTTTTACAATCTTCTTTTTCTCATTTATAGTTGCAAATGTTATCAAGAGGCAGGTGAATTAGTTGAGCATCTTTCTAGGTAGATCTCTGCTGTGGATTTTAAATCCTATCATTTTTTTTCTAATTCTTGAATCTAAAATTGTACAGATGGTGTCCCCATTCTCTACTCCCAATTCGACGAGCTCCGATACAATATTGCAAAATATATTTAACATTCCCCTATTCACGCACCCTTATTAGCAGCTTCACTTTCATTTTCTTCACCAAGCTTATTGTTTCCTATCTGCAAGTAATAATAAAAATTCAAAGAGATTCACATGAGAAAAAAAAATAAAGATATTAAATTTATTGTTGTTGATAAATTTGTCATGCAATGATGAAGAATTTGTTGTTGATGTTTGAATTTCAATTATAAAATTTGCATTTATGCTATTGTTGAAGTTTAAATATAAAAAAAGATATACTAAAATACAAATTTTAAATTTTAAATTCTATTATATTCTTTGGTATACAAACCGATATACTTGGTATACCGTTCGGCAGACCAAATTCCAGAATGAAAATTTCGTTCTGAAATTTGGTATATCAGCTGATATACCTTGCATACCAATCAGTATATCAAATTCTAGAATACAAACATGTTCTGAAATTTAGTATACCAGCTGATATACCTAGTATGCTGTCCGATATACCAAATTTTAAAATGCAAATATGTTCTGAAATTTGGTATATCGGACGCTATACAAGTATATATGCCAGTATACCAAATTTCAAAATGCTAATTATATTTTTGAATTTGGTATACCGGCTGGTATATCAAATTCCAGATTGTAAATATGTTTTAAAATTTTGTATACCGGATGGTATACCAAGTATACCAGCCGACATACCAAATTTCAGAATACTAATTATGCTATAGAATTTGGTATACCGACTGATATACCTAATATACCATCCGGTATACCAAATTTTAAATTGCAAACATGTTCTGAAATTTAATATACCAGTCGGTATACCAAATTCCATAATATAAATTATGCTTGCTTTGACCATACTAAGCTTTCCCTGAAATTTAATACTTTAAAAAGATGTATTTTTGCAAATATATTGGAGGTGAAAAAAATAGAGGAAAAAGAATTTTAAGTCCAAGTCAATTTTATTAAGATTTTCACCTTTTCCATTGAGAAAACGATGTACTAATCACAAAAAATGAGTATAACCCTTCTTTTTACATACACAAATAATAATAATAAATGTGATAAATTATCAAATAAGATTTAATATGTTCTGTAATTTTCTTTTTAACTAAGGAAAATGAGGAATAGGAGTATAAATTTAAAACCTTTCAATATAATAGAATCAATATCTGGGATTTTTTTTTGAAAATAGGGTATTTTTTAAAAATATTTCGGAATTTGGGGTTACAATAAAAAATATTAGAAAAATGGGGTGTTGGATTCCGACATGGGGAGAGCCGAAATCCAACTCGCGGGACCCGCTGGCAATGTGCCAGATTCCGGCATTGAAGGTGTCGAATTTCGGCATGATGGCCCCCACTTCAAGCTTCATTTTTTTGGAAATGGACAAGGGGCTGGCTTTTTAAAATATGTGCTTCACCCCAGCCCCTCATTTTGCTGTAAAGTGTGCATTGAAGTGAAAATTCAATAGTCACGGGAATTAAGTAGTAAAATCAATTATATGCATGAATTGTTTGCATATAAAATGGATGGTTGTCTTCATTTTTATTGTTACCCAACACTTCCGATCTCTTTTGCTTTTCTTCTTTGTTAAAATTTCTTGTCTTACAATTATAGTAGCATTATAAATTTCAGTTAATATAAAAAAGGTAAGATTATTGTGATATATAATTAAAATGCAAGAATTACAAATTATATTGTTATTAATTTTTTTTTGTATTTTATTTGTAGGGGGGTGACAATTTTGAAGGTCATATAATTTCAAGATTCAAGGTAAGAAATTATTTTTTTAATCAAATTAGCAAATAAGAAAATTTGTAGTTTATTCAAATTAATTGTTTAACATGCTATTTATTGTGAACTAATTAAGTTATGAAATAATTATTCAGCATGTTATTTGAAATTAACAAATGCTCAATAATTTATAGTGTATAGAATTAATTTAATTAATTGATAAATATTAAATGCTTGAAAAAAAGTACATTGATAAATTGTCAAATTTTAAAGTGTGCGTTATGTGAAAATAAAAATTTTATTTTTACATGTTTAATACATGAAATTAATATTAATATTTTAAAATTTAAAATTATATATATATATGAGATAAAAATTAGTTCTATAAAAATTTATGATTAATTTTAATATGATATAAGTAAATGAAAGATTTTATTTAAATATAATAATTATTTTATTAATTTGATATGGTAGATGGTGCACACATATTTAGCCCCAAGAGCAATCATGAGTGATATTGCTAGACAAATTGTCAACAAAAAATGGGATGAGTTATACAGCTGTCGAATTAAAAGTGGCATAACAATGTTCGAGCATATTATTACGATAAATAAAAAATTACAAAAAATTATTATGAGAGGATATCGGATGACTGAAGAAAATAATATGGAAGCTCTTTGTATGATAGTACCTATATGTTATTTGAACGCTGTAATGAAAATTTGGAATGGTGAGCATGTAACAAAATATGAGCAGTTAGTCATGATATTTGTGAAAGATGTAATAAATATTAGTAATGAACATTATATAAAAATTAGAGACACAATGCCCGTTGATCAAAGAACATATTGTAAGTGGTATAACTACAATATGTGGCCTAAATATTATGTACGTTAGGAGCTGCACAAATCAACCCAGGTCCCATCAATAATTTTATGAGTTTATTATGTAGTTAAATACAGGTTTCGACATGAATTCCCATCATATAGGAGCTGCACAAATCAACCCAGGTCCCATTAATAGGAAGTTATTATCAATGCAGGGAAAACATCGATCTGATGCGATATGAAATAATTCAGTAATTTTTTTAAATATATATGTATTATTATATGATTTAGATTATTATAGCAAATTTTTTTATTTATTTAATTTGACATGTTTAAATTTAAATATAAGGCTGAAAGAAATATTTTGAGAACAAGAAGGGGTAGCATTGAGGAGCACTATAGAGAAATTGATCCAAGGATTGTACCTTATATAAGAGCATCTGGGTTGCTAGGAATTGCACGAATTGGAGTGATAAATATTGATTGGAATTTAATTACATCACTCATTGAAAGGTGGAGACCGAAAACTCACACGTTTCACCTCACATGTGATGAAACCACAATTATTCTGACAGGGTTACCAATTGAGGGTGAACCTGTGACTGGAGTAACAAACCTGGATTGGATGACTGCTTGTTATAATTTACTCAGGGCAGTTCCTCCAGCCACAGACGTTCGTGGTGCTAGAATTAAGATGACATGATTAGATTCTATATTTGGTGATATTCTCGATAATGCAATGCCTGAATTATTACGCCGGCATGCTCATGCGTGGTTATTGAGATGTCTAGGTGGGATGTTATTTTCTTCAACATCCTCCAGTATGGTACACCTAATGTTTCTACCACTTTTAGAGAATTTGGAATCAGTTGGGCAATATAGTTGGGGGTCAGCTTGTTTGGCATGGCTGTATAGAGAATTATGTAGGGAAACGCGGCCTGATGCTAAGGGAGTTGCAGGATACTTACAACTCCTACAAATGTGAAAATGGGAAAGACTTCCCCAGTTTAGGCCAATGCATTTCAGCCACCAGAATTAAACAGACTAATGCCTTACGGATTCAAGTATCATTATAAATTCACATTTAATTTAAATTTATTATATTATCTTATTATAAAAATTATGATAAATATTATTTTGGAATTTTGTTTATTTAGGTGGACCGAACCTATGGACATGAATACAATCAATAGGAGGAATATATGGACATATAGAGAAATATTAGATAGGCAGGATATTAATGAGGTTCTTATTTAAATTCAATTAAATCATTTAAAAATAATTTTGCATTACATTAAAATATGATATAATTTATGACTTTTATTTTTATATTTTTATGTTTTATTTGCAACACAGTTTGAGTGGGAGCCTTACAGCAATGTCATTGGTCTTATTCCCGAATATTGTACAAGTGGACAGCAGAGTTGGATGACTGTTGTTCTACTGATTTGTTTCAACATAATTGAGTGGCACCATCCTGCTAGGGTCATGCGCCAATTTGGTTTCGACCAACCAATTCCATCTCAACCCCTTATACAAGACAATTTGCATACGATAGATTTGCGGGGCCTTCACCATATAAATTGGGTCACTGAATTTGCATTCTTCATAAATATATGGAACATTCTTCATACACGTGTTGTTACAGGCCAACGACCAAGGCATCCATTGCATAATCGATCTGAATATATGCAATGGCATATGCAACGAACTAGACGCTGGATAACTACAACTGGTGCATCACTTTCGGCGACAGTAAGTATTTCACATGCTGTGTATTTTAATAATTATAATAATAAATTATCATTTTCAAAAAGATATATTGTGTCGAAAATATTGCTAACTTTAAAATTTTTTAGGCCGATGGTGTTGAAAGAATGTATCATCAATCGGGCGAATCTTCGAATAATAGCCGGATAATTGAAAGCTTATTACATGCAGTAAGTTTTGAGGATCAGACTGCAATCGATTATCCACGTCAACCTTGTCCCAATCTCATTAATGTTGCACCTATTGAACAACAATTTGTTGACTTTCGTTCGAAAAGGCACAGAAGTGGAATGATTGAGAGGCGATCAAGTGTTGATCAAGTATTTTATGATCCAAATGTGTCGCAAATTCCACCACCAATGTCATGGCCTTTTCAAGAAATGGATGTACCCCATGACCAATTTGCGACACAGTCTGGTTGCCGAAATTTTTCAACTTTTGAATTCAGGAGCAAAAGTTATAGACCAGGTGAAATTAGTGAATCGAGCACCTCACAGCCAGGGATATCATTGTCAGTTCCGATTGAACAAACTCCTGGTGCATACACTGTTCCAGCGTTTAATACGGAAAGTTCATCAACACAGAGTGCATTTGAAAATGACTTCATGCAACAATTATTTGGAACACCTGAAGAATCTTATCCGCAAGTAAATTATGGAGGTCAGTTATTTTCTGAGTTCTATAATGATGTTATTAGTGGTGATAGTGGTTCTATTGGCGTACAAGAGGGTAATGCACCATATATCGGATCAAATGACGTACAAGAGGGTAATGCACCACATAGTGAACAACAACCACGGTATCCTGCTCGAAATAGAAGGCCTATTAGATGCGGTACAGGATCACATTTAATTAATTAGATTGTATTGCGTTGTGTATTTTTGTGCATTTTATTGATGATGATGCTTATTAAAAGATCAAGTAGCACATAAAACATCATCATAAAATTTATTAAATATTACATAAAACAAAAAACAAGAGCACATAGTGAAGTAATATAAATAATTAAACTCTTGTCATTTATTATTTTTTTATCTTTCTATAGAATAATTTTTTATACATCTAATTTCTTAATATATGCAAATTTCTTATACCAATTATTTCAAAAATTATTCTAAATTCCATTTCAATATCCTTACCATGTAAATCAAATTACACATTACCAATTTCATAAAAAACACATGCAACTATAATTTTTTTTTACTTAATCAACACTTGCATAGATTTAATAATTATTTATTCTTTTCTTAGCAAATTATCTTTTCATACCAATTAGATAGACTACAGACTATAATAAAAAATTAAGCAATAAAATAAATATGCTATCAAGAAAATTAATAATTTTTACATATAAACTAAACAAATTTTTCTACACTCAAAATTAAAACTTACCTTTATTGTAATCAGATATACTTCAACATAATAATCACCTACAAAAAAAATTAATATTAACAATAACTATAATAATAATAATAATATAATTTTTACTTCATATAACAAAAATTTTACTGCATAATATCAAATTAAATTATCTTCCTTTTATATATAAGATAACAATGTCGGATACAAATTTGAAGAAACTAAGAGTATAAATTTTTATAAAAACAAACAGAATTTCAAAGAAATTTTTGCAAAAAAGAGTGAAAGAGTTTGAAAAGAAGAAGATCAAAGAAAATGTTGTAAAATGAGAAGAATAAGATCAAAGAAAATGTTGTAAAATACACCGAAAGAATTTGAGAAGAAGAACAAAATATGAGGATGATATAATTAGCGTATTTTCGAGTCTTCTAAATTTAAAGGGTGTGAAGTGTCGGATACCGGCGCGGAGGCAGCCAAATTCAGTACCAAGTGGGCCCATCAAGCCAAAATCCGGCTCCTACAATGTCGAAATCTGTCACCCTGCCAGCGGGTCCCGCGAGTTGGATTTCGGCTCTCCTCATGCTGGAATTCAACACCCCATTTTCCTAATATTTTTTACTGTAGCCTCAAATCCCAAAATATTTTTTAAAAATACCTTATTTTCAAAAAAACCCCAATATCTGTTGTTGGAATATCTTATTAACAATTTTTGGTGATTAAAGAATCTGATAATAAGTATCGGCTTCTTTTTAATTTTTATTAGAAAAAACATTATGGAAATAAGAATATAGGTTCTCCACTTCTTGTCCAATCGATATTGAAAAGATAAATATGAAAAAAATGAGCATCTATTAATTGACCAAATTGTTAGATTTCAACATAAATTTATTGGTACTCAATTATTAAGAAATTTTATATGTCCTTAAAATCGATCGTCCTTTTGGGATTGGCATGCTCGGTGGTGCAATTCAATTAGAGGGTTTTGTTATCTTTATATCATGAAGAACTTATACACGTGGAGAGTACATTGCCATAAAGAATTAGAATTGGCTTTGGTCATTTACCAAAGATATTGTCCTTAATGCACATGATGTCTACTCTACTTCTGGTGAAAGTTGAATTCTATGTAAAATAGATTTTTTTTACTGACTTCATACTTATATGCTGAAAAGCCTTAAATGTTAGTTTATGGAGGTATGCACAGTGCAACAGTTTTTTTTTTTTTGAGATTTAGTTTTAGGCTCAAGAAATTTGTAAGACTGTTGGTGTATTTGGATGAAATTTGTAGGATTGTTTGGTGTATTTGGATTAAGAGTTTTGAGATACATTATTTTTGTACATTAAAATTTTTCATTCATAGACTAGATTTATGCTGAATTACGTAACTAGACTTACTCATGTAAAAATATTTTGCTTTAATTTTAACAAATGCTATTAAAATCTTGTTGGTTGATTAATATTTATTTAAATTAATTGTGGCGAGAACAAAATTTGAAATTGAAAAATATAACCACATTATTAATGAAGAAGGAAAAACAGAAGAAGGAGGAGGAAGAGTGAAAGAAAAAAGGAGAGTTTGGATTAAATTAAAAAAGGGATATTTTTAAAAATGAAAATTTACAAAAAAAAAGAAGGTAATTTTAAAAGGGATTTGGGTATTTTTGTGAAACTCCCTTTAATAAATAATATATAAAAATGAACAAATCATTAACAAACTAATTTTTTATATTACACAATAATACTAATAGGTGATTATTAAAAAAATTCAATTAATCTTATAAAAAAATCTTACTTCTTCCATATTTTTAATATTCTTTTATCTTGTAAAAATTAGTTAAAGGTAAAGTTGATTCTTAACCTTTTTAATAAAGGTCAATTTTATAATTAAAAAAATAAAATTTGAAGCAAATTTGCTTCCCACTTTAATATATGGTTCATTTGTTTCATGGCATTTAAATAATATTTTTTTACATGTTGAAAAATTCATGAAAAATAATAAAAATATATATGCTTTGTTAATGACATGAGCAAAAATAAATTTAAAAGTACGTTCTAATTTGATTTAAAAGT
Organism: Excoecaria agallocha; assembly: GCA_037975025.1. Lineage (NCBI taxonomy): Eukaryota > Viridiplantae > Streptophyta > Magnoliopsida > Malpighiales > Euphorbiaceae > Excoecaria > Excoecaria agallocha. Next base: position 9,844,518 of record CM075820.1, read on the forward strand.
CAATTATAAGACTATTCAGTTAAGTCAAATTGAACATTTTTTAATAAAAAAATTATTTCATTTTCTTAAATTTCAAAGAAAATTTGCTTTATGCCTCCAAATGAAATTTCCTAGCTTCGCCCATGATGTGATCATGTTATTCCCACTTCTAATAGGCAGGATTCAGTTGGTTATCATTAAGACACCATAGATAGTAATTAAATCTTCCAAAGTAAAAAGTTTGTAAATCAAAATTTTATACGTAATTGGTGAATCAAATTTGGCATAAGGAAGGAGAAAAATGGAGCTGGTTACTGGAAGACAATGAAACAACTAGATCTAAGGAGTTGTAACTATTTGATGTTGGCGGGGGAGACATGGTGAACTTGATAACAAACATATAATAACATGATAAGATTTTTATAGATTAGGAAATTGAATGAAACATTATTTATACACACACACTTTGCATTGATAAAATGTGCTTATATATCATCCATAAAAAAAGGTCAAATTTAAGAGATTATTTAAAATACCTTATACAACTTTTTTATGCCTATATTTATATAAAAATAATTCTTAACTTTTGAATTTTGAATTTTACCGTACAAATTTATTTTTATTCTATAAAATAAACACTAAAATATTGACTAGGTCAAGAGACTGAAATACTAGCCCTTAGTGGGGCATTTTTCAAAATAATGTTTTTTAAGAAAAAAATTTAAAAAGTGGGGTAACTTTGAAAAAATTTATAGAAATTGTGTGATTTACAATCCTGCAGCTTACTATTGCGAGATCAGAATTGGGACCCGCCTCCAATTTAGAAGTTGCCACAACAAAAGAAAAAACAATAATACTAATATTTTCAACAACATCAAGTCAAGCGTTGCAGCTTAATGGCAACAAGCTTAAAAAACACAGTGCCCTTAGTCAAACGTTTCGAATCGCACCAACAAACATTATCATTAATCTTTTCTATATATTGAAGGGACAATTTTTTTAATAATATAATTTAAATAAATAATTATTAAATTGAGGTATTTGAAAAAAATTTTAATAAAGTGGGGTTGTCAGCCTGAAATCGGAGTAGAAGCCTATGAAACCGTTGGTGGGACCAGCGGTTTCACATCTGAAACCATTGGTGGGACCAACGATTTCAGATGTGAAAACCGGCCCCCCCCTCCTTGCTTCATTTTGGTTCTCCACCTCTATATAAATATTATTCGATCATTTGTTGTTTCCCTTACAACGAAAAATTATAAACTCTTCTTATAAATTCTTTTATTTCATTTTTTGTTCCTGTGTTGACAATAATCTAAGTAAACGATATGTTTATGTCAGAACAATAATAATTTTTACAGTATTATCGTACAAGGTCAGTAAATATTTATTTATTTGTATGTATAATTATATATATGATGATTATAATTTTATTTAATAAAATGCAGAAATTGATCGAAATGTGCAACAAACAAACTTTAAAAATCACAACTGTGTAGCTAATAAAAAAAGTAATTTGTTAATTAGATTCTATTAATTTTTTTTGTTGTCTACTATAGATCTAAACAATCATTAGAAAAAAAAGTGTTGTTATTATTATTATTATTATTATTATTATTATTATTATTATTATTATTATTATTATTATTATTATTATTATTATTATTATTATTATTATTATTATTATGCAGTATAATATGTAAACAATAGTATTAATAGTTTATTATTTTTGTGTTGTTATGAATATTGTTGTTGTTTTTATTATCGTCGCTGTCGTGGCTGCTTATATTTTTATCAATAATTTTATTATTATTTATAATTTTTTATTATTATTATTTTGACTATTATGGTTACTGATATTATTATTTTTATTATAATTGTATTCATAATTATGATTATCTTAATTTTTATTATTTAATTATTATTATTATTATTATTATTATTATTATTATTATGCGTAAATATAATAAAAGAAATAATAATTATTATTGAATAAACAAAATTATATAAATTAATTAATAAAATATTTTAATATTTTTCACATATAGGTAGTTGAAAGATGTTGATATATACTGACTTTTATTTGCACACAGGAGGAAAAATAAGTGTTGGAGCGTCGAATTTTTAGTACAATGTATATGGTCCAAATATCGTTACAAGGAGAGTGAGAGTTAAAAATAAGCCGACTCTTCCTGAATTAGTTCATAAAATTTACGTGAAATTGGGATTAGGTATAAACGATGTGATTTCTAGAATAATTTACAAAAGTCCAATGTACAATCGCGGATCGTTATGTTGGACTTTCGTGGATTTGGCGGATGACGAAGATATAAATGCAATTTATGATAATTTGATGAGATATGATGATTATAACTTGGTGGAATTAATTATTGAAGTTGGTAAGGGAGGTGCAGGAGCTAGTCGACCCACTTATGGACTAGGATATCAATATACAAGTGAGGCATTGGAAAGAGAAAATATCAGGACAGGTCGTCAACAAATGTTTAATGAAGTCGGCCCTAGTCAGCCTACACAGTCCAGTCAGCTAAGATAGTCTATAACTCGATTGGATGGTGAATTACTTGGAACCCAGGTTAATGTCAGTTCAAGTCAAGCTTAATTGTGCTGATCAGTTAGCCAGGTGCCTAATGCAATGGTGAGTCAACCTAGGCAATCAATTAGCCAAAGGAATTGGTGATTTTTTTAGTAAATCACTATTTGAAAATAGACCGAAAAGTCATTCGAGTGAGAGAAATTTTATTGGGGGAGTAGTTGCACAGCCAAGTCATGTTACAAAACCCGATAGTCAGCGATATTCGATTTCTCATATCCCAGGTGCCAGTTGAAGGCATTCTGTTTCCCATGTACCTGATGACAGGCAACGACGATCCATTTCTCATGTTCCACCTAATATTTAGCATGGGCAATCTTTCAATAGAAGAGATGTAGATTTACTTTGTGATAGCATTTTCGGCAACACTAAAAATATAGGTGCAAGTGAGGAAACTAGCTATAATGCTAACACTGCAGATTATGGACAAGAATCGTCAATGGCTTTGGGAGAGGATGAAGATTTTGAAGATGTTCCACTGTACAATGATTATATATCGCCTAATGATGATTTTGAGGTTGAAATAGTTAACATGATTGCAGATAGTGATGGCGAGGATTCTGATCACACTGAATATGCCAGTCCATTAGCATCGATGCATCCGATAGAGGAGACAGGCGAGGCAAACTTTATGTTCCCATCGGAGCATTACTCAAAAATAGATTTTGATGCAGCCTAAATCCCCATTTCTGAAGATGTTCACTTTGCAACTTGGGATGGTGTATCCGAGTTATTGCCAGGCTTGATTTTTAAAAGTAAGGATGAAGTGAAGTATTGTGTGAAAAAGTATTCAATAATGAGAAATATGAATTTCAGAGTTGTTGAATTTAAGCCAAATTACTGGGTTGTGCGGTGCGCAATGGCTGATGATGGATGCAAATGGAGGTTAAGAGCTATTAGAAAAGGAAGTAGTCATTTTTTGACTGTGACAAGATTCAAAGGACCTCATTCATGTCTTACTGGTAATGTATCAATGGATCATCGACAACTGGGCTCTCAAATTATTCGCAGTTGTATCATGGGCATGGTAAGTAAATAACCAACCTTACCTATTGATGTTATTATTGAGGCATGAAGCAACAATTTAATTTTGAAGTATCGTACCGCAAGGCTTGGTATGCAAATATGAGAGCAATAGAGTGTATATTTGGTGATTATGTTGAGTCTTATCAAAGGTTGACAAAATTCTTAATTGCCTTACACACGTACAATTTCGGAACAGTTTATGAGTTTGTGGTTCAACAAACGGAGGACCCATCAGTGAAGCAATTTCAACGGATTTTTTGGAGTTTTAAACCTACCATAAATGGATTGGCTCATTGTAAGCCAGTTCTATTGATAGATGGTATATTCTTGACTGAAAAATTTCAACATACACTACTTATTGCAAGCTCAGTTGATGGTAACAGCATGCTATTTCCAGTTGCCTTTGCTGTTGTTGAGTCTGAAAATAAATCCAGTTGGGCTTGGTTTATGTCCATGCTTAGAAAGCATGTCACTCAACGTGTCGGGCTTACAGTAGTATCGGATCGATATGCAGGTATAATGGCTGTATTCTGGGATGAAAGGGGCGGGTGGAAAAAAGCTCTAGTTATCCAATATCGATATATCTTTAATATATTTATTTTAACACATTTTTATGTTGAGTTTGCCAATTTATTTAAATTTTTATAATGAGGGTTAAAATAATTTGACAGCATGATGCCAACATAGATAGCTATTTATCAAGGTAATAAACTACTGAACATAATTGTATTTACACATAATGTAGCAATATATCATAACATTCAAAACCTTCTATTACGGTTCGATGTGCTATGTCTATCTGTCTGACTGTCCGTCTCATCGACAGTGGGATCGTGCGGTAATGGCATGACATCACTAAATTCTCCACTATATAGGGGTTGGTCAACGAAACCATGACTACCTGCCATATTTGGTCCACTAAATAGTTCATTGAAAAAATCATCATGATCCATTGACTGTCTTGTTGGGGCATATGGTGTAGACTCAAATTGAAATGGTAGGCCCGTTTGGTCATATGGGGTGGACTCAAATTGACAAGGAGGACCCGTTTGGGCAATGACATCATACTCATGTTGATCTCCTAAAGATAAACTGATGTTCAGATCAACATTCAATTCGGATGGCCCTGCCTCAAAGTCATTGCATCTAGATGGTCCAAGTACGGTGTCAAATAATTATTGTTGACTCACTGAAGACAAACTGAACGAGCTGGAAGGATCTTCAGGAAAATAAGGCCACTGCATTGGTTGGGGACCCTGGTGCACTCCAGCTAGAATATGAATAGACTCAACTGTAGGTCGCCTTTCTCCCATTCCTCTCCTACTGTGTATAGATTGACAGAAATCCTGAAAAGGTTGAGCCATCGGAGGGATATGTGTAGTATCAAGAACCGGCTATCTGGGATAGTCAGTGGACCGTATATCAAAGGCACCAACTGCTCCTAATATGCCCTCAGATGCCAATTGGATACCAACTTCTGCATTGGACGAAGAACCAATGTAGAAGTGCCTGATTTGTTCAGCATAATCGGCCTATGTAGCGAATAAACAAATTTGTTACAAATTATCAATATTATTATTTTTATATATAAAAATTAATATTAAATCATACCGATGCATCGATAGAGGCACCTATCTGGGTCATCCACCGTCTTGTGCGTGATGCAAAACACTGCATATACTGTGATCTAGGATGTAAAGGTGCTCGTAGAGGAGGATTTCTTACAACGTGATTATGCCTATTACTCCACTCATGAATAAAACATGAAAATCTACTTTCCCAATTCAAATCAGTATGGCCTCTTAAATCGTATAAATGTACTACATCATCATATTGTGGAGGGTGTGGAATCGACTGGTCCATTCCGAATTATCTTAGACATCGATCGGGGTGGTGCCACTCGATAATATTCCAACAGACTAGTGGCACAACTGATGTCCAAATTGCATTTTCATTACTACAAAATTGTGGCAACAAGTGCAGCACGTTCCTGTAAGGCTCCTAAACCATCTGAACCAGAAAATAATAATTTCATCATCGTATAAAAAAATTGTATTATACTACAAAAATAGTATAGAAAAGGGAAATTATAATTAAACCTGGTCATCATGCTGTAAGTCCAAATCGAGACGGTATTGAAAAATATTTTTACTATTAGGTTTGCTTAGATCTAATCTAGATCGCCATTTAAAATTTTTCAACCATCCATAGTCATTCAGCAAATTAAATTCACAATTTTTAACATAAAATAACTATATTTTAAATATAAAAAACTATATTTTACCTGCATCCATAAGGTATGGATTGATCAAGACCATGTTGATCGATAAATTCAGGACTAATATGAGGCAACCTTTTCCAGGCCCACATTTGTAACAATTATAGGTATCCACCAAGTGAATTGGCTTCGGGTTTGGTTGCACGACATAACTCTCTATACAACCATGCGAGGACAACAGATTCCCAACTGTACTCACCTACAACCTGTAAATTTTCTAGCAATGGCAGCCACATCAAGTGTATGTAATTATTTGATTGTGTTGGACATAATAAGCCACCAATACACCTAAGAATCCATGCTCGAGCAAAATATTCTATCTGATATTCATTTGCATCGGGTGGCAAAATATTAAAATGTCTCCCCAACCATGCCATTTTTACACTGTGTCCCCTGAATTCATTTTCTGGAGGAACCTGACCTAAAAGATGGCCACATTTATAAGCCCAATCGTGGTATAGATGTCCAGTTACAGGACGTCCATCAATGGATAATCTGGTTAATATAGCAATATCCTGCAGTGAGATTGTCGCTTTGCCAACCGAAAGATAAAATGTGTGCGTCTCTGGTCGCCACCTCTCAACCAGTGCAGTAACTAAATTATTATTCACATTCATCACACCTATTTGTGACACGCCATAAAATCCTGCTACTCGTAGGTATGGAATTATTCTGTCATCAATGTTTCTATAATGATTACTCGCGCCAGCTCTGCGTGTTACCAACACATTATGTTGTGCCTAAAAATAATTAAATAAGGTATGAATATTATATAAATAATTATGTACCTATATAATAGTTTATTACGGTTAAATAAAAAAATTATCCGTCCGTTCCAAATAGCATCGGCTCGATGTTTGCCTCCAAGCGTTAGTACATCATTCACGATGGGTCCGGGATTAATGTATTCTTGGTTTCTAAATTGATCCATCTCTTATTTCCCTATCTGTGATTTTGATAATAAATTTTATCTCTACATTGTAAATAATTTTTCTATGTCATAAATAATTCTTTCTATGTCATATCAATATTATTCAGTAAAATAATGCAATTTAAATTACCTAAATTTTTTAAAACAATATATTAATATTACATGTAACAAATTAATATTTCATAATTGACTATTGATATAACAAATACAACAATATAGATAATTATTTTTTTCCACATACACATAAATTAATTTTTTTTAATTTACTTTCAATATTTAAATTATATACAAATCTTGCCTTTTTTTCTCCGCTCGTCGTAAAAATATTTATCAAAATACAACTGCCTTATATATATCACCTGTAAAAAATTATTTAACATTATTAACAATATTTTTAAATTTATTCATACCATAAATTACTAAAATTAACAGTTAATTTATTCATCATCAATTATATGTGAAAATTTTATTTGGTTATTATTTTAATATGATGACGAATAAATTAAAATAATAACCACATAAAATTTTCATATTAATATAAATTCATAAACTAAAACTGTTACAAATATTGAACAAAACACTTTGATAAAATATCAACAAATATGAAAGATGAAAGGTAAAAGAAAACTTACCTATTTCTTGAAGGGGATTGAGCAGCAAGAGAAGGGAAGGGAGAGCAGGACCATCAAAATTCGAAACCCCCATAAATATAGGGCATTTGCCCTAAAAAAAATTCAACTTACCTTCTGGCCGATCATCACGACAAGACAACACAGAGAAAAGCTATCGGAGTCTGCTGTGCGGGTGGGGGATAGGGAGCATCTGCCAGTTTGAAATCGCTGCAGGTCCCGACGGTTTTAGACCTGAAACCGCTGGGGCCTGCCGCGGTTTCAGATTTGGCAGGCCCTCTGTCTCCTCTGACGCGATCTGACAACCCCACTTCAGTAATTTTATTCCAAAAACCCTATTTTGGTATTTTTTATTTAATTTACACTATTAAAAAAAATTGTCCCTATATTGAAGATATATGTCATAGAGAATAAGTGCCTCATCTACTAAGATTTTGCTTAATGGTGAAAGTGTTGAAAATATACTTTGTTACCCATAAAGTACAAGGGTTCGAATCCTAAAATAGCAAATTTTCCTTTTTTTAAAAAAAATTTAATTATTTTTCACTTTATAATTTGTTCCATATAATAAAATTATAATTTAATTTTTATTTTTTTAAATTTTTTTTATTATTTTTCATATTAGAATCTATAACTAATTTTTTTATAATTAATTTTATAGATAAAGATAATATTAAATAATTTATTTATTTTATTTAATTAGAATTTATAATTATAAATTAATCATAAATTTTAGTTAATTGAAGTATGAAAAGTAATTTAAAAAAATTACTTATAAATTATAATATAAAAAATTAAAAGAATGATTGTTTTAGGATCAGAATTCACATGACTCTACTACCATAATTTTATTTAATTAAACTATGAAAAGTAATGTAAAAATATTATTCATAAATTCTAATACAAAAAATAATAAAAATGGTTGTTTTAGAATTTGAATCTACATGACTCTATTATCATAATTTTATTTAATTGAAATATGAAAAATGATGTAAAAAGATTAATTATATATTCTAACATGAAAAAAATTGAAAAAACTAAAAAGAAAAAAGAAAAATAGTTAATTAAAAATAAAAAGAGAAAAACTGCTCCATCGAGAATAGAACCTGGTGAATTGTAAGCAATGGAGTTCACATATGCCATTGAGCCCATAAAAAAGAAATGATAATGTTGTTGGTGCAACTTGAAGTCTCGAGGGACCTTTTTTTATGAATAATGCTTTTGGGAAAATTATTTGGATTTTCAGGGTATTTTTCAAACTATTTGGGTTTTTGGTGTGGGTGATCTCATTTATGCAACTAAGCTTTGCGAAAATGGTAATGGAGCTTTCAGCCAATCGATGCAGAATTTATGAAGACTGAGGCAGAAAGAACAAAGGGCAAGGCATGCAAAGGACTCCATTTTCGCATAAGACCCTTGCAAAAATGACTCCTATTCCCGTAATAGTCTCTTGCAAAAATGGAGTCTTCCTGCCACCTCCATGTAGACCCTAACGCATGAACAGGAACAGAGCAGAGTGAATAGGAACTGGAGCAGAGTGAACAGCAAAGGATTAATATATATAGGCAATAGAGACATTCATCCTCATTTTGCTTTCTTTCATCCATTTTTTTGAAGTGTAAAAACACCCTTTGCTGCCTTTCCCTTTGCTGTGTGAAAAGTGGTGGATGTTGTTTGAAGGTTGAATGTTGACAACTATCTTCATCAATATAACAAGGTAAGTTGATTTTTATCAAAATGTATGTTTTATAGATTTATTTTGAAGTTTAATATAATAATTTGTAAATTTGATTTATTTTTTAGTTAGTTTGTTGAGTTGAAACAAAATGAGGCATATTGTTAATTTTAATTTTTGTAATTTTAATGTAAATATAGAAATTTTATTATTGATATTAAATTAAATGTTATTTATAAAAAATAATATGGGATATATATATATATATATATATATATATATGTTAATTGGTACCATATGATTTGTTGATAGATTTAATTTATTTTGTAGTTTGGTGACTTGAAAAATGGTAAGGTACGTTGTTAGCTTTAATTTTTGTATATTTTTATCTAATTTTAGGAATTTTATATGAAATACATATATATTTATATAGGTGTGTGTTGGTCTAATTTGATTTATTGACTAATATGACTTATTTTGTAGTTTGGTGACTAAAAAAAGTTAACGTATGTTATTAATTGTTATTATTATTTTTTTATGTAAATATAGACATTTTATTATTAATATAAAATGTTAGTTATAAAAAATAATATGAAATACATATATACTTCTATACGTTTTTGTTGGTGTAATTTGATGTATTGGTTAATATAACTTGTTTTGTAGTTTAATAACTATAAAAATAAATACATATATACTTCTATACGTTTTTGTTGGTGTAATTTGATGTATTGGTTAATATAACTTGTTTTGTAGTTTAATAACTATAAAAATGTTAAGGTATGTTGTTAATTGTAAATATTTAATTTTTATATGTAAATATAGAAATTTTTCTATTGATGTAAAATATTTATAGAATATTACAAATAATATACATAGATATAGCTAATTTTGCAAAGTGAAAATTGCATGTAATTTGTTATAACTAATTTAATTGATATGTGATTAAAATAGTTTATTTTGTTTATATTGTTAGATTATTTATTTGGTTGTTACAGTTTTTCAATTAAAATTTATTTAATTAGAAATTTATTTTTTTAAAATATATATTAATTTTTTGCATGTAAAATTATGTTCTAATATTTTATGTAGTTAAGTATTTTATGTATTATAATATAATTATATTAATATTTATTATGTATTATATTGTATTATATAATGATGACTTTTTTAATTTATTATTTTTATCACATTTAAATGTAGGTCATTTTAAAAATGAATCGTTTTCAGAATCAACAATACATAAATTCAAGACCACACGTTGAAGATCTTCTGACGCTCAAAGGAAAACACTGAGCAGATGCAGTGTGAAGTAATAATGTAAATATATTTTAAATAATTAATTAATATATATTTATTTATATGCAATAATGTAATTCATGTACATTTAAATGATTTTTTTTATATTTATTAGGTTCCACATAACGTATTATTTGTTCGAAGAGATAGCATAGAGCCTCACTATGTAAATATTGATCAATGGATCTGGATTTTATGGAGTGTCTCACATAGGTGTTATGCATGTTGATGCGAATTTGGTGACTGTACTTATGGAGAGATAGAGACTAGAGATATATACCTTTCGCCTCGCAATTGGTGAAATGACCATCATGCTACAAGATATTGAGATACTTACCGATTTACTCATTGAAGGGTGTGTGGTAACTGGTCATGTGAAATATAATTGGCCAATACTCTGCCAGTAACTTTTAGGACAAATGCCATTTGAAAATGTGCTCAAATAATATTCGATTAAAATGACATGGTTATCAAGCACTTTTAATTCTTTGCTAGTCGATGCTACTGAGTACAAAATACAATGCTTCACCCATGCATGGATATTGCGTTGTATCGGTGGATTGTTGTGTCCATCACAAGAAAATAATTATATTCATTTGATGTGGCTTCTCCTTTTGGAGAATTAAGAAGAAGCTGGGAGTTACAGTTGGGGTCGGCGTGCTTAACTTGGCTATATAGGGAGCTTTGTTCTGCTACACGTCCAAGTGCTTACGGGGTAGGTGGTTATCTATTTTTATTACAGATGTGGGCATGGAAAAGGCTTACTCCATTCCAACCTTTTTTTTATACACTGATGTGTGCTCAATCAAACTATGTCATATGGATATAGGTATTTATTTATTTATGATTATATATAGGTATTTTTTTTTATTAGTGTTGATATTGAGATATTTATTGACAAGATGAATTAATTTGTAATAGGTGGTGATCTCCTATAAATATGAACAATAATAGTAGCAAAGATGTACATGCGTACCGAGTGATTTTAGATACTCAGCGTGATGATGAGATAATTATTAATTCTCTTGCGTAGACAAAAATATAAATATTGTTACCACATTTCTCACTATATTTCTACCTTTAATTAGATTGATTTTCAATAGTACGAAGTGGTGATGCATCCGTTACCTTCCTTTTGTACAAATGAACAGTGCATTTGGCAATCAGTTGTGCTTTTAGCATGTTTTCATATCATTGAATGGCATCAACTAAATCGTTGTCTCAGGCAATTTGGAATGGACCAGCCTATTTCAAGTCCCCCAATGATGGATGATGGAGTATATTCAATCAATTTAAGAGGAAATTATGATAAAAATTTTGAAATTATGTTTGCTAATTTTATTAATGAGTAGAATAATTGATTGCATCGGTGTGTTGGAACTTATTTTCTCACAACACCATTGCATAGAATGTCGCAATACATGCAGTGGTACATATTGCAAATGAGAAGGTGGATAACCCCTATTGGAGCAGCAATAGGATCATCAGTATGATAGACATATTATATAACACTCTATACCCGATCGGTTAAAAACTTGGATACTGGGTGTCACACTCGGGTTTGGATTCCTTTAAGAAGGCTAACCAAAAAGTTTACTACCTAAAACCTTGCTATTTTGATAGTTATTATTTAGTTTTTCAAGATTTTGGTAGGGTTTCCTTTAATTATTAACAACCTCCTGTAGAAAAATTTACCAAAAACATTTCTAAAAATATATAACTATTTCCTCAACTTCAATCAAACTCCAACACAAATTTTCCTATCCTCCTAAAAAACAATCAAATCAACTCCACTTGTCAAATCAACATTTCACAAAAATCTCTATTCCCAACTATATCTATAAACTTTTATCATGAAATTGTAATAACTAAAAAATTTCTTTCTTAACACCAACAAAATTTCAATAATTGTTACAAACTAAGCTTTATATGTGTACATGCCAAAATAAAACAATAATAATATAATTAAATTTAGTTGCCACACTCCGATCCAACTTCTTATCATAGCCAGCTACAACCAATCCCGACCTTTCTTGCATATAGATTAATTTCCTTGGTCCTCAACCTATGCACGAAAAAGAAACCATACGCTAAGCTAAAAGGTTAGTGGTGACTACCAAATTTACCTACCCAGTTGCATAGTTTTAAAAAATACTTTTATAACACTTTAAAATTTCCACATACAAAATCAACACACACACGCGCGCACGCGTGCACACACACACACACACACACATATATATAAATTGTATGTTTCAAACTTATAATGCACGTAAGCATAAGCAATAAATGTTAAAACTTCACATGTAATTTATATAAGTGATTTCTTAAAAATGTACCTAATTATTTAAATTACATAAGATTATATGGTTGGTTTCAAGGTTGGTACTTTATTTCACATAAATTATTCACTAAATAAAACCAATTGGGCACGAATATCAATTTTCAAGCATTTACACAAAATCACATACATACACGTATTTTATATATGTACGTATATTTCTAATTGTATTAGGTTAAACCAATTTATGTAGTGTATAATTAACTATAGCACAAATAAGCTATTTACTATGTTCATTATAGTATCTTTATAATATTTTTAACTACTTATTCTTTTTCGATATTTGCCTCTAGTAAAATCTAGCAAAATCATACACCAAGCTGGATAAGTGGGAATCGAATACGGGATCGAGTTTTTGGAACCATACGGTCCATTCAATATTATTTCTCGTTATGAATATTTATAATTTTACCATTAACTATATTCACACACACACACACACACATATACATGCATAAGTGGACCAAGTTCTCGGAACCATACGGTCCACCAGTTTATATATTTATACATATACATATGTGGACCGAGCTCTTAGAGCCATTCAACACATGACTCAAATCAATCAAATTCACTGAAAGAGCTATCAGAGCCATTCAATCCGGTAATCACATCAAAGCACAGTACTACTAGGTTTCTTTAATTGGCATGCTAATCTTATCCTATTACTCCAATTCCTCTCTAGTTTTACTAAAGGCAAATATAAAATCATCATTAAATAAAATAAATAGTACCATATATATATATCTGCATCACTTATTCATCACCTCTTTATTCTTAATCATATTAATACACCAAGTACCCCTTTAAACCTTAACATATTCGATCCATGTTACCATGCATATAGTTATTTATTTTCCATAATATATGTTTAAGATACATATATACTTATATGTCTTAGGATTTTAAATCATATATTTCATTTATTCCTTTCAAGTTAAGCGTTAACATGGACCAACAAGATAAAAATCAAATCATATGTATAACTTTAAGCACATAACCTTCATATAATATTTCAGAGAGATTACATACCTTTTGTAGTCATAAGTTGAGACATAAAAATATCGGACTAATACATATATATATATATATATATATATATATATATATATATATATATATATATATATAACGATCTTATTCTTAAGTTTATGCAAGTAAATTAATACATATATTCACACTTCCTCATTTTATTTGTATGTCAAATTCTTAAAATATGAACTCTATATATAGTTATAGTTCTGCCTTATGATCCATCATTTCACCAAATTTGAGTTAATTTATTCATTTTATATTTCAGTTGCATACTAAATCATGCATAACGTGTAATTAGTTAATTCACCACATTTCATACGTAAGTCAATATAAAGTACATCCAATATCTCGATCAGTTTCTTAAATTGGTAAATGCATATCAATCCCAATTATTGGCCAATTCAATTAAACACTTAAGAAGTTAAATTTTGACTCAATGTAACTATATTAGCAACTAGGAGTTGACGATTCAAGAATCTAATTTATTTATTACAAATTAAAAGCTCAAGTTATATATATATATATATATATATATATATATGCACATACTTATGACAATTCATTTACTACCTATGTTGTAATTATAATTCCGACTATCTAAATTTTATATCTGTATTTTAACCTCTAATTTAAAACAATATTGATCTGTATTTTTAATTGGATGTCATTTTAAGTAGTGACAATTTCAATAGGAAAATATGCTTGACATGTTCTTGTATAGAACAGTTAGAACATCTTCATGCGAAGACATCTATAATAGTGTTACACTATTCCCATAACTTTGGCACTCTAACAAGAGCTAGGCAATTAAGGTACCGGCAATAAATTCATATATAACAGCAATCAAAATTTATACTACAATAGAACCTACTTGTCTTAAACTGCACCTACTTTATGGTGCCTCAAATTAATTCTAAAATCTTCACTTTTAATCAACTATTTTAAACACCTAATCATACGTACGTGATCAATTTTACAATACTACAATAAAAAACTTGCAACACCCAGCAAATCATAATTTAATTATCCCTACATGACCGTTTTATATTATGTTCTTAAAAAATTCATTCAAAATAGGTACTAAAAATGCTATCTTTGATTTAATTTCCAAGTAACAATTAATGATCAAGCTTAACAATCCATTAAATTGTATAAATTAAACAAAACAGAGATAGACATTCAATCTTAGGGAAAAATAATAAGCAATTTCCATAATTAAATTTCATAATTTATTTAAAGAAACTTAAGAAGATAAATTTGGTAGCCACATATCGGTTAGAGTCGATTTCTTGCATTTTCCCTCAATTTTGCCTGTTACTGAGCTTGTCAGAGTTTCATCGCAGGCTCACCGGCAAGAAACCAAGGACGCATAGAGGTAGCCAACTTCAAAATAAGTCCAACGATAGTGGTCATGCGCTCTAATGTATCGCCGTTTGATCGGGATCTACTCAAGAACCGCTGGCTTCTCTTTTCTTTGATCTGTATATAGTCGACAATTGGAGGCAGATGAAGGGTGTCGGGGTGGATGCCTCACCTTTGGGGACTCACCGGTGCAAATGGTGTCCCAGTAGTGGTTGTGGTTCACCGGAAGGAAGGAAGAAAACTTTGGAGAGGCTCAAGTTTGATGAGAAAAGGGGGAGGAAATCACGAAGAGAGAGAGGAGTCGCCACACATGGAGGAGTGACGTCGATGAACACCTGGCCGACGATAGGAGGAGGATAACGGCAGCATGCGAGCTGTTGCCGACGATGGTGTGGTGTCAGTGTGATACCTGTTCCCACTTTATCACTATTATTTATTATTCATTTATTTATTGTTATCTTTATTATTATTATTAACTAATTTTATTTATTTTTTTATTTTTTAACCACTTATTTTATCGAGTCATTTCTGAAATCAGGTTGATCCAACTATGCTATTCGGATTCTCATAATTTGGGGCATTACATATTACATTTTTGCTTGATTAGTTAATATATTTCATTAATATATTTATTTATATTGACTATTTCGTTTAAATGCATGCAGGCTGATGGTGCTGAACTCATTTACCATAGACATTTGGTATTGTCAGCATCTTTAATTGAGGTAGGCAAGATTTGATTGGTAGTCGAAGGTATTTTAGGTGTTGTTAGCCAAATTAACATAATGTCGATTGAATATCTACATTATCTTGTTCCTAGTCTCGTACAGATTCCATAGATAGCCGTCCCATTTAAGGATTTTCGTCAATCCAGAAAAAGTTGAAGAAGTATGGTTGAGAGAAGAATAATTGTAGCATCTATTCTTATCCCACCAGCTGTTCATCAGGTCCCCCCACCGATGTTATGGGCATATGATTACCCATATAGTTCATGTTCATTCAGAATGCCTGAATTTAGTCAGCCTACATTTTTTGATACAAAAGCTAGTCCATCCAGATGTTATAACTATCAGGCAGGTACATTAGGATTAAACGTGAATTTAAATATTAGTGTTTCTAAACCTGACCAAATAGGGTACACTAGCAACCTTCTGCCGTTTAATATAACTGGAGGCATCAATAAAAACATGCAGTGAGATGACTTTTGGGATGAACTTCTATCCAATACAAATATGATGCATTTTTTGGATGAACCAAGTGAATTCAACCACTCCTCAAATCCTGATTTTAGACACCATTAATATTGTACAATATGATAATGTATTTAAATTTTTAAATGTTATAAATATTTAATTTCCTAGTTTATCATGTCCTCACATATAATTTAAAGCATAATTTGACTACACAATAAACAAAAAATATATATATGGTGGAAAAATTTAAAAACAAGGGATAAACATATAATTTAAAGCATAATTTGACTACACAATAAACAAAAAACATATATATGTTTAACAGAAAATAAAAAATTAATAGAACTTTAAGACATGTATGGAACATTTAAATTAAATCCTTAATTTGATGATCCTACATGACTAGGACATGTCCTCTTATTGTGTCCAGCTTTCCCATAATTGCTACAGCGTGTAACACTACCTCATTTTTGTCTATCCATTTTATTACAAATTTGTGTTGTTTTAGGCCACCTTTTTTCCTTTGAAGTTCCATATTAGGTATAAATTTTGGTTTATAATAGTTAAGCCAATAAGCTCGATGACCCATCGATTGTAATTCCCCTTCATAATATTTTAGTGACTCTATAATGTTATAACATGAATCAACAAATGAGAACATATCGATATGTTTATGCATGCAACATGCAATGCGTGTGAACATGGCATTTTTATCCCCCAAAACTTTCCACATTCACATTTGCCCTTGTTGAGACTTACTATATAAGTGTCAATTTTTGAGTTATCTTTCGGTGCACTGCATGTTATAACTCTAAATAGTTTATATCGACTATCATAATTAATCACCACATGCCCTCGAGCCTTGATTGCACACTTGTTCATAGATTCAACAGATTTTGGAATGAAATGCAATCTTTAAGCCATTTTTATCTTGTACAAACCTCATCTTTGCTCATAAAATTTTACCAAATGACCAAAGACATGTTCGACTATAGCAGTTATCGGCATCATACGAACACCTTTGAGAGCACTGTTAACACTCTCTGCTATGTTAGTTGTCGCATGGTGATACCGATATCCATCATCTTCTGATAATGTCTAATGGTCTAACAGCACATGCATTGCGCAGTTGTATGAGTTCTCGTCAAGCTTTTTTATTTCATTCATCTTTTTTGTGAACTTATACTTCTGATAGGTATTCCCTAAATATCAATATTGATTAACAACTACATAATAAATATAATATATTTTAAAATTAATAGTAAAGAAGTATTTACTTACAAGCATTGTAAAGCAATTTTTTGATTGTTGGATTTCTGTGATGGGTGTTGTGATTACTAACGAAGTTTCGCAAACATATCCTATGGAATGCAAGAGGTTCCTTCTAACCACTCCATTCATCTCGAAATACTGCTATAATTCTAGCGTGCCTATCAGATATAACAGTTATCCCAATTCGTTGAGTCATATACTTTCTAATTAAACCCATAAATCAAGCCCAGCTGGATTTGTTCTTTGTCTCAACAACAGTAAAGGCAAATGAAAATAGCATGTCATTACCATAATAGAAATGGCTACTAGTAGTGTTTATTAGAATTTTCCTATCAGAAATGTTCCATTTATCAATAGCACTGGCTTTCAATGGTTCAAACCATCAATGACTGGTTTAAAACTCCATAAAATCCTTTGAAATTTCTTTATGTTAGGGATGTGAGTGTCTTGCAATACAAACTCATAAACAGTTCCTGGATTCTAACTTTGCCAAGCATATAAAAAAACCTGGTAATCTATTAAAAGATTCAACGTAATTGCCAAATATCGACTCAAGTGTACTCGCCTTTGTATACCATGTCTTGTAGTATAATACTTCATAGTGAAATCGCTCCTTTATAGCAACAACAATCACATCAACAGGAAAGGTGGAATTTTTACTTTCCATCCCTTTGATGCAATTGCGAATAATTTGCGATCCCAATTGTCTGTGATCCCTTGAATGAGTACCAATAGAAAGGCATAAATGTGGTCCCTCAAACCTTATGATAGTCCAAAAAGGACTATTCTCCTTTTTTACTGCTCTTAACCTCCATTTGCATCCAATATCGGCTTTCTCACACCTCAAAACCCAGTATTTTGGCTTAGATTCCACAACTTTGAAGTTAGCATTTATCATTTTTTAATATGTTTTCACATAAGACTTAATCACATTTATGCTGTTGAAAACCAAACCAATGGATAACTCTAAGGATTTATCCCAAATATTAAATTGCACACCTTGGGACATAGTAACTTGGGATGCATCAAAGTCAATGGTTGTATAGTGTTCTAATGGAAAGTTAAAGATCGCCTCATTTGACCCCCCACTAACACAGACTACTGTTAAACGGCTGGCGTACTGCATATCATTAGACTCACTACCATCACCAAATTCAGAATCATCAGTATCTGCACTTAAATTTGCAGTGTCAGCCTCAACATCGTCATTAGGTGAAAGGTAATTATTTTCCACTGCCCCAGCATCAAAATCATCCATATCTCCCACATCTATTATGGTTTCATTTACGATGTCTGCTCCAATATCTACACCAGGACCCTCATTCGCGAATATGTTTAGACTATTAGCAAATAGGAAATTGTCGAGTAAATTGCCATTTTAATGACTTAGAGATTGTCTTGTCTGACTAGGTTGACTTGCATCAGCACCAACTAGTTGGACAAAACTCCTATCATCTCGAGGACTGCTTGATCTATTACTAAATATGGACTTACTAAAATAATCACTAACCCTTCAGCTCAATGAACACCTAAGCTAACTAATACAATGATCAAGTATATGGCTCACTGACTATCTAGGCTGACTTGTTGAAGCATTAAACATATGGCTAACTGAATGTCTAGGCCACCTTATAGCTGCATCAGGCACATGGCTAATTGATCGATGCAGAAAGCCATGTCTAGAGCTTACACTACCTTTTCTTACAAGCAAGTTACCATCACATTAACTAATAGACTAGGTAGGCTAACTAGGACCGGTATCTCCCTCGTGACACACTGATTAAAATTGTAGGCTTTGATCGACATTTTGTATTTCATCTGTAGTAAACTGATAAAAATTTGATTGCAATAAAAATGTAATATCTTGCTCACTGACAAAATGCATAGGCAGACTTGGTCTAATATCATTTACAAAAAATTATTGACTTGCCTCAATATTTTCCATATGCATTATATCATTTCTACCTTGGTCACTAGTTTCGTATATTACAGGCATATTAGGTCTAAACCCCCTTTCAACCACTATAATTATTAATTCAACAAATGTGTAATCATCATATTCTCTTAATTTTTCATATATCATATCTATGTCACTATCATCTTCCAAATCCACCAACGTCTAACATAATAATCCTCGATTGTAAAGTGGACTTTTGTATATAATTCTTGAAATCACATCATTAATACCTAAATTCAAATTAACATGAATTTTATGTATCAATTCAACAAGAATTAGCTTATTTTTGAGCCTGAGTCTCTTCGTAACAGCATTTGGATCCAATATATCATATTGAAAACTAGCAATCCAATAACTTATTTTTCCTCCCTTGTGTAAGTAAAAGTCGGTATAGGCTAACATCTTTGTGCCTATCTGTAAGTTATAATACTATTATATAATTTTTAATTAATATTTTTCCATATTTATATGTTTTACTCATAAAATAAAGAAATATAAAATGAGATCTAAATAAAAATTTATCTCATTCTATGTATAAAATAAATCCAACAAAAATAAAAAAACAAATTTCAAAATTATAAATACTAAAACAATTAATAATAACAAAAAAGATAATAACTGCTTAATTTATATAATATTATTATACAATATTAGTACAAAATATGCTTACATATTCATTGATACAAGCTCATAATTATGAACATCTATTCTACTGAACATAATATTTTGGCTATTTATTATAATTATACCACTTATAATAAATTTTTTGCTCAACAAGAATTGTATCTCTAATT
This sequence comes from Excoecaria agallocha, assembly GCA_037975025.1. Taxonomy (NCBI): domain Eukaryota; kingdom Viridiplantae; phylum Streptophyta; class Magnoliopsida; order Malpighiales; family Euphorbiaceae; genus Excoecaria; species Excoecaria agallocha. Next base: position 9,864,897 of record CM075820.1, read on the forward strand.
TTTAACAGATTTTATCCAGTAATTTTTAATACATCTTTTGCTAATATTGTAACAAATTCCTCATATTTTGTTACATGCTTACTATTCCAAATGTTCATTGCAGACTTCGAATAAAATATTAGTATTCTCATGCAGAGTGCATCCGCCATCTTTGCTTCTGTCATCAGATATCCTTTCATTATAATATCTTGTAATTTTTTATTTATTATAATAATATGATCGAACATTGTTAGGCCATTTTCAATTTGGCAATTGTACAGATCATTTCATTTTTGGGTGACAATTTCCTTTGTAATTTTACCTATCATGGCTCTTGGAGCTAAGTACGTGTGCACTACCTATTGTATAAAATTAATAAAAAAATTATATTACTAATTAAAATTTATTATTTTTTTAATCATTATTTCTAATTTCTAATGTTACATTTATCCATACCATTTTATCAAAATTTTAAAAATTTACGATATAATAACATAGTATTTTGATTTAAAATCTTTAAAAATTATCTTATATGGATTTACAAATAAATAAATAGTCTGTTAGTAAAATAATACTTACTTCTAAGACTATGACAGTTGTGACTTTTTGAATTTGCTCACTTTAAACCTTAATTGATACCTGCAATTTTTCAAATCAAACAAAAATTAAAATTTCCCTAATACAATACAATGTAAAATTAAATACGTCAAATTAAAAATTTTAAAATAAAATTTCTTACCAGTTCATGATAATAAAACTGAAAAAATGGTCATAAACTTGTCTATAATAACACACTAAAATTTATAACACAATATTTTCACTCTCCTCATAATAACTCTCAAACCCTACATATAGGTTTTTAAACTCTCCTGCAACACTATTTGAAGTTTCAAGTGCACATCTAATTCTTAATGCAAATGTTATATATATAGTTGGTTTCGATTGAGAACTCATTCAATGCATTTTATTATTTCCCAAAAGAAAAGGAAAAAAAGCCTGTGTTGTTTTGGCACTTTCGCACCTGCTCTTTGTGAAAGTGAAAGTTCAATTATTGCAATTTACTATCTTACTGCACTATTTGGTAGGCCCCACAGCTTTATTTTTGCTGGTCATCTTTGCAAAACTCAAATTGGTCATTCCATGTTTTTGATAGGCTCCACACCTTATTTCCACAAAGGTATTATGCGAAAATAAACTCCCCCTTCCCCCTATGCCATGGACCCTACCTACCATTTCCATTAACATTCCTTACGAAAATGAGAAATACATCGTGACACACATTTTTCTTTGCCACGACCTAAATTCACCCTCGGAACCAAGGGATCATCAAGCTCGAGCGAGGAAATCTCTGACCTTTAGCGGTTTAGTTCCACTTTTAAGGTTTGATCAGGTTAAGGCTCTCTGCCTAGGCCGACGATCGCTTCGCGATAGGAAAGAGACTCAACTCAACTTGCCGAATCTTAAACCTTGAAAGGTATGAGATGGCATGCCTAGGTGTCCCTATCTCATTGCTAATGATCGATAGCCGGGAGGCATCTAGTTGGACACTACAAGGCTGATAGTAAGGAGTTGCCACCTAATAAAACATTGAAAAAGAAGGGTGTTCCAATCTCGTGAGGTCAAAAAACCCAGAGAGGGTTTGAAACTTTGATAAATGTGACATAACGATTTTTAGGTTAATCGTGTTATCCCTTTTCTTTCATGCAAGATTAGAGCAAATATAAAAAAATTAAAGGTGCACCCAATCACATAAGAAAGCGGTAAGTCTTGACATAAAATAAAGTGATAAATATATTCATAAATCAAGCAGTTTATTGAAACCTTTTTAGATGAGGACTTTTGGTCCTCGAATATGGATCATTGAAGAAGCATTTCATTATAAGCGTTTGAAGACAGGGACTTGCCAGTCCCAATTTTATTTAAAAAATATCCCGTGTTATTTACTTATATACAAAATCATTTACATTATTAAAAACTATTTTTTATATGTGAGTTTTTCGAGCAAAAAACAGACATCGGTTCGATTTTATTAATGAAATATTTCAATTAATTACTACAAATATTTTTGTGACATTTTTCATTTGCGGTTGAAAAAGTCTTTTTACAGTAAAGAGAAAGGATTATAGACTTACCTGTAGCACTCATCCAGTCGTATTCACAAAAATGGTTAACCACAAATAATAATAATAATAATAACAACAACAACAATGATAACACAAAATGAAAAGAGGATATACATAAAAAACCAAATGAAATAAATAAAAGGAAAAATAAGGATCCAGCGAGTATGTAAAAAATGTACAGGAGTGCGTTTGACGACATACGGTCGACTTTTTTACCTTAAAAAAGCAAAAAAAAAAATTTTGGCCGTTCATTGCGTAATGCACGACTGTGCATCAAGTGATGCACGGCCGTATCGACATGATAATGGGGAGTTTTCTCTTTTTCTTTTTAAAATAAAGTCCTTGTCGATAATAAATTCAAAAGGGAGCAAAAGGAAGACCAAATGCAAAGAAAGATTTTTAAACCATATTTCTCTTTAAGAAAACTGACTTTTTAAAAAAATGGACAAAACAAAATTTAAAGAAGATAGTCTAATAATTTCTATCACACTGCAATAGACCCTTAACAAGGGTTTCACAATCTAAATCTAGCAGAGATTAATATACAATAAAAGCTATAAATAAGGATAATAACAAAACTTATGATAATTTCGAAAATAACGAGAAAGACTTTTTATATTACGTTCAGTGTACTTACTCGATTAGATTGTTGAATATTGGATTCGTGGACCCTTTATAGTGTTGAAACAGTCAAAGGCAGTTGAAAAATATAAAGAGTTAAATTCCAAAAATCACTTTCTATTTTTAAGAACTTTTAAAAGCTTTCTATGAAAGTTTTCTTTCAAACCAAAAATTTTTCTAACCCCTTTAAAAGTATTCAGCCAAAGATTTATATAGTGATAAATGTATGGGTGTGCATAGAGCTATGCACGGATATACATTCAAAAAGTCAGCCATTTGCCCACCTGCTCTCTGGTAATTCACCCACTTTTAGAGTGTACAGCTGTACTAGCAGGGCTGTACGGGTGTGCATCTCAGGTACCTTAGGCAACTTGCCTAAAAAGGGAAGATTCTTATGATACACGACCGTGTGATCTCTTTGTAAGGTCGTACATTGCCAAAAATGAAAAAAATCCTAACATTAGGTTAAATGATGAAATTTCCCTTGCGTGCAGGGGCGTACGAGCCTAAATGAATGGGTGTGCAAGGCTTGTAAACTTGCCTAACTCATTTTTAAGCCCCCGATCAAGGGTATTTCTCATCATTTGACACTATTTGTCGTTCGACTACTTAAATAAGCACAAAACATTTTAAAACACTTTTCAAAAGTAGTTTCAACACAAAAAGGATTCACCATCCTCTATTCATTGTCTTTTAAAAAAATAGTTTTCTCATTAGTTAACCCTAACAAAAGCCTCCTTAAAACCCAATGCTTACAGACACCAAATCCCTAATTAGTTTGAAAATACCCCAAAACCCCAAATCTTTTTCCAAAACACCTTACTAATAAAAAGGTCCCAACTCCCAACATGTTGATTAAAGGTTTTGTGTTTAAGAAGCCTGTTGCCACTAAGCTGTAACACTTGACTTGTTATTATTGAAGATACAATTAATATTGTTTTTCTTGTGTTGTGGCATATATCTGATGGGTCCCGATTTTAATCTCGCAACACTAAGCTGCGAGATTGTAAATCACGCCATTTGTATAATTTTTTTCAAAGCTACCCCACTTTTTAAATTTTTTTTTCTTAAAAAATTTATTTTGAAAAATGCCCCCTCTTAGATAATATGAAACCCTTTTTTCAACGTTTCTATTTTCCTTATTAAAACAAAATATTGTTTTTCAGTCATTCTTTAACATCTCCACCTTCTACTCAATTAGCATGAAACTCCTAACAAATAAACCAAAACGGATTGGGCTAGTTTTTGATTATCAACATAACTAGTTAATTTCTCGATAAATAGATGTCTAATTTTCAAAAATTTTTTAACTAAATAAAGCAAACCACATTCAAGAATACATCCAGAATCATTAGCAAAAAAAATCACAAATTTATTAAATATAATATAATAATAATCAAGAAACCTAAATAAAAATTTTTTATTTAAAAGAAAGGGTCCCAAATAAGTAAATAAAAATAACATTAACAAAACCCCCATGAATTTGACTAAAAATTAAAGATTCTTCACCAACACATTTCATCTCAAAAACATAAAAGATCAAAATTAAACATCAATGTTGTTGAAGCCAAATCAAGACATCAGATGCACTATTCTAGGACTCAAATTATTTTTCTTCAAACAATTGATCATAAAATTTAGTTTGACGTGGCGAAAAAGAAGAGAAGAAATGAGAGATTTTTTGGGAGTGAAATATGAAAGAAAAGATTATAGGAAGTAAGAAAGAAGAAAAGAATGGAAACTTAATTTTTTTTTTTAAACAAAATGATAGATGACAAACATTTATTCAATTGCAATATATGTCAGTCATGTTTTTTTACGTGCACTAATTTCAAAATGAATATGCTATTATTAGGTGTTTATTTATATCATAAATAAAAATTTAAATAGTAAAATTAAACACTTAAAAATTCATATATGAATTCTTTAATTTACAAATACAGATATAAAAAACAACATGAAGCCTATTTAAAATAATCTCTAAAACTTACTCCAGTTTGAAGTATAAAAATCACCTTTGCACATTTGGAAAAATAAAAGGGCAAAATTACCTCTTCAGTCACTTAATATTCCTAAAAGCATTTAAAAAAAACTATGGCATTTTCTTCCAAAATATCCATTGAATTTACTAGACATGCATAATAGTAAATGGCTGAGAAAATTAGTAAAGAATTTGATATTTGTACAAAAACAAAGGTCAGCTAGCAATTAGCACTAACTTAGGCAATGGGATAATTTTTTGAATGATGTATTTTTAAAAAAATTATAAAAATAAAGTGTGTCAAAAAGAATTTATGGATTTTTTTGGATCAACCGTTGTGGTTTACAGCAGAATTATATCAGTGTCAGAGGGACTAAAATGTAAATTTATATTATTTGAAACCGCTGCAAACTGTAACAATTTCAAATGTTTGAAACCATTATAGTACGTAGCGATTTGAGGCTTAAAATGGTAGATTTTCCATAAATCTCACTTCTAAAACCGCTACTTAATAGTAATTTTAAAAAATTCAAATCGGTAAATATTTTCTTGATACACTTTATTTTGTGTCACTATAGCAATAGTAATCAAGATTAAAAATTATACATTTGAAGAAGTTAATATAGTTTAAAAGTCATATTTATAATTAGTTAGTTTTATGGTTTTAGTTGGTTAGTAAAGAGCTGAGCTAGAGTTATTATTTTTTGTCATTTTCCTTCTTTGCTTTCTGTATATAAGGCACATCTTTTCCTTGATAATATATAGAGGAACATTTTCTTCCTTTATTTTGTTCATGGTATTAGAGCAATGGTTATTTTCATCTTGGGTTTCTTGATTGTTGAATCCTATTGATTGATTGAAGTTTGCTGTGTTTTGATTATGAGCTATGGATAAAGAAACTACTCAAGTGATTAGAGATCATAATCGATTTTCAGTAGATCGAAATCAACCATAACTGGCAGATCTAAGTCGATAGCAAAACCAGAAAGGTGTATTTTTTTGGCCATAGATTTGATAATCCAGGACTTTCTCTTGTTTCTGCACCATTGATCGATATAATTTACTCTACATGGAGTAGAGCAATGAAGATAGCTCTTGCGGCTAAGAGGAAGCTGGGTTTAGAGCAATGAAGATAGCTCTTATGTCTAAGAGGAGCTAGGTTTTATTAACGGTAAGTTTAAACAACCACCTGAAGATAATGATAGTTTTGAACACTGGTGTAAAGCTAATTAAATGGTAGTGTCTTGGATTTTAAGTTCTCTCTCAAAGGATATTTATGATTCTTTTGTTTATGCAACCTTAGCAAAGGAGCTTTGGAAATGTTACAATAGAGATTTGGAAAATCGAATGGACCTCTACGTATATAGGTTAAAGGCAAATTTATTCATTGATTCAAGGTAATAATCCTATTTCAATCTATTTTACCAACTTTGCAAATTGTGGGATGAATCTCAAGTATTATACCAATGCCTCAGTGCACATGTGGTTGTACATGCGGAGTTTATGAATAAAATGAAGAGATTAATGAATCTGATAAGATCTTATAGTTTTTGCTTGGATTAAATGAGTCATATGACCATGTAGCGAATCAAATTTCCATCATTGATCCTTTGCGTAGCCTTGACAAAGTTTATGGCATGAAACTGAATGTGGAGAAACAAGACCAAGTTAGTTCTCTAGCTGCTGAAACCTTTGACAATAGTGCTTTATTAGCTAAGAGTTTCAAACTTGGAATAATAATAAACAGTTTAACAAAAGAAAGAAGGGAAAAGAAGGAGGCTAAGTTTTGTACTCACTGTATATTTGAGGGACACTTAAAGGATTTTTGTTTCAAGTTGATTGACTATCCTGACCGGTATATAAAACTCCAAAAAAAGAAGCATAATCAGAATCAAAAAGCAAAAGGTGCCTATAGAGTAAACATGGCAGAAACTCCATTCACTGAGGAACTTGAACTAGACAAAGAAAAGATGGATGCAAATCAAGCCATCAAGGAATTAATTCAGAAGGAGTTATCTAGGCTGCTGAAAGGAAAGCAAATCATGGATTCAGAATATGCAAATTTTGTAAGGGATCTTTGAGTTTATAGTATTGTGTTCCAACCACATACTTGTTAGATTGTTCATACTAAAGCTAGTACTCATGTTTCTAGCAATAAGAGTCTTTTTTATTCCTTGAGTTCAACTAACAGGCCTAGTTTAATTTCTTTACTAGATGTTCTGTTAAAATAGTACACAGCATGGGAAATATTTCTTTGACCAATAACCTTGTTCTAAAAAATGTTGTGCATATTACCTCTTTCAAATATAACCTCTTTTTTTCAATAAACTAGCCAATTCCCATTCTATTGTCTTTTTTTTCCTACTTTTTTGCTTTATAAGTCCTGAAGACTAACACAGTCCTAGCCATTGAAAAGATTATGAGAAAGTTATATGTTCTAGATGAATTTTCATTTTGTAAAGACATTGTTTCTTCATACCTTTCCTTTGTAAACAACCTATTACTTTTCTTCCTCAACCAAAAATTGTTTTCCCATTAATGCTTGTACTATAAATAAAACTGAAGGAGTATAATATTCAATTGTTACATAAAAGACTTCTTTGGTCAACTGTCACTTTTAGTGATTAAATGCTTAGATATTTGAAGATTGTGCCAGTTATGTTGGTGATGTTTGTACAAAAGGCTAAGCAAACAAAGGTAGTTTTTCCTGATGTTGCGTGCTCACAGCAGCAAAAATTATTTGATCTTATGCACTTAGGATAAGTGGGGTCTATATGGTAAAGAATCTTTATTAGGAGCACGATATTTATTCATAATTGTGGAAGATCACAACAGGAGTACCTGGACTTTTTGATCCAACACAAATCTTAGGTACCATATATTATTTCTAAATTTTTCTAGCAAATTAAGACTTAATTTGGAGTTATAATCAAGCAAGTTAGATCAGATAATGGTGCTGAATTTTTATCTCAATTTGTCAAAATTTGTTTGATGAATTGGAAGTTCTTCATCAACGGTCTTGTTTCTACACACCACAGGCAAAATGCACTATGAAGAGAAAACACAAATACTTATTACAAGTTGCAAGGGCATTATTATTTTAGGCTTATTTGCCTACTAACTTTTAGAGAGAGGCTATTTTGCAAGCTACTTCTCTCATAAATCGAACTCCTTCTTTTGTTCTTCTATGGGAAATCTCCTTATCATGTTCTTTTTAGTAGAAACCCAGATTATGATGATATCAAGATTTTTGGATGTCTGTGTTATGCCATTAATCTCCTACCTCATAAAACTAAGTTTGATTTTAGGGCTTTTAAGTGTATTTTCTTGGGGTATGTTGCTAGTAAAAAAGACTATAAGGTTTATGATTTGGAAGCTAAAGAGATATTCATTTTGAGAGATGTTAACTTTCATGAGTTTGTGTTTTCTTTTTAAGATATTTGTCTTGATAATACTGTAGATCTTACTCCATGCCACTGCATATTTTTCCACAATCACATGATACGGTGACTTTACCCACTATTTTGCCTTCTGTTTCTAGTGATGTTCCTGTTACTAATGCCTCTGTTGCACAATCACATGTTTAACCTGTTACTACTTTTAATGTTAGTACCCGACCATCTAAATCTCTTAAAAGACCTTAATGGTTATAAGACTATATTAATAAGGGTTAATTACAAATTAAGACCCAAATTATAGGGTGCTTTACAATTTTAGATCTCATCTTCAAAATCTTACAATGTCAACCCCAACTTTGACTCCCCTTTCAATTGAGGGACTCTGTCGCTATTGAAAGAGGAATAATGGAATGGTGATGGAATAGCAATAAATAGCGAATAATAGAATGGCGATGGAATAGCGATAGATTAGTGACAAAGTCTCTCAATTGAAAGGGGAGACGAAGTTGGGAGTTGATATTGTAAGATTTTGAAAATGGAGTCCAACATTATAAGATACCCTATAGTTGAGGCCCTTTTTGTAATTAACCTATTACTAATGTTATTTTTTCACTTTCTTCTCCACATGATCTTCTACCTACTTCTTCCAAACATATTCCTAGAACTTTTCCTTTCTATTGTAATAAACATCTCTCTTCTGATTATTGTCAATATTTAGACACTATTACTACTCATCAAGAACCTAAGTCATATGCTGAGCAAAGGATTCCGTTGAATGGGTTAAGGCTATAGATGTTAAGCTGGCTACCTTGGAAAGAAATAATACTTGGTCATTGACTACTTTGCCTCTAGGTAAGACTACAATAGACTGTAAATAGGTGTTTAAGCTCAAGTTAAATTCGGATGAAACTGTACAAAGGAATAAGGCTCGTTTAGTGGCAAAAGGATACAATTAAATTATAGGGGTGGATTACATAGATTATTTTTCTCCTGTTGCTAAAGTTATGATTGTAAGAGTTTTCTTGGCTATTATTGCTGCTCAAAATTGGCCAGTATATCAGTTAGATGTTAACAATGCTTTCTTACATGGTTTCCTTGATGAAAAAGTCTACATGAACCCACCACCAGGGTACACAAAGGCAGAAAAAGGTCAAGTTTACAGACTCAACAAATCTCTCTATGGTTTGAAACAAGCATCTAGGAAGTGGAACACTGAACTCATAGCTTATTTGAAGTTGTATGGTTTTATTCAATCATAATAGGATAATTATTTATTCACTTTCTCTTCTAAAGAAGTTTTTCTCATCTTCCTTATCTATGTCAATGACTTGATAATTATTGGTAATCCAGTTTAAGAGATAACAAAAGTGAAGCAATATCTAAATGATAAGTTTACTATAAAAGATTTAGGTTTGGCAAACTATTTTTTGGGTTTGGAGATTATTTATACCAAAGATGGAATTTATCTCAATCAAAGAAAGTATATAGTTGATTTGTTGACTGATGTAGGATTAGTTGGTGCTAAACCCAATTCCACACCTTTTCCTAAGGGACTCAAACTAACAGTGGATGATGGTTCTTTGCTTGATGATCCTTCTATCTATAGAAAGCTGGTTGGTCGATTGTTTTATTTAGGTTTTAGCAGGCCTGATATTACTTATGGGGTTTAGCAGTTAAGTCAATATGTTCCTCAACTTAGAGATTCTCACATGAAAGCTGCTACTCACTTGCTTTGTTACTTGAAAGGGTGTCCTTCACTGGGTTTATTCTTTCTTGCTAATAATTCTTTCCAGTTGATAGCTTTTTGTGATGTTGATTGGGCCTTTTGCCCTGATTCTCGAAGATTCTTAACTGGGTATTGTATTTTTTTGGGTTTTGTCCAGTTTTGTGGAAGACCAATAAGCAACAACTGTTTCTAAATCTTCAATAGAGGCTAAGTATCGTTCTATGGCAACAATTGTATGTGAATTGCAATGACTTAGTTATCCATTGAAAGATTTTCGCATTTCTGTTTCTCTTTCTGTTCCTTTCAAGTGTGATAACACTACTGCTATTCATATTGTATCTAATCCAGTGTTTCATAAGCACGCAAAACACTTGGATATAGATTGTCATATAGTGAGGGACAAGATGAAAGAAGGTTTCATTTCTACAATTCATCTTCCATCACGCCTCCAACTTGTAGATATATTCACTAAGGCTCTTGCTTCTCCGATTGTTTATTAAGTCCAAGTTGGTCCTTCTGATGTTCATTCCGGTCCAACTTGAGGAGGGGGCTAAAGAAGTTAATATAGTTTAAAAGCCGTATTTATAATTAGTTAGTTTTATGGTTTTAGTTTGTTAGTAAAGAGCTGAGCTGAAACTGTTATTTTTTTGTCGTTTTCCTTCTTTGCTTTCTATATATAAGGCGCAACTTTTCCTTGATAATATATAGAGGAATATTTTCTTCCTTTATTTTGTTCAACATTTTTTTTAATCTTTAAATTTTATTAAAAGATATGAATACTTGCAAACGAAGTTGTCCGAGAATGTAATTTGATACACCTATATATATCACACACAAATTTAGCGGTTTAAATTTACATGCAGGACAGAAATGAATATTTAATTGTTTAATTTCTATATATATCACACACAAATTTAGCGGTTTAAATTTACACGCAGGACAGAAATGAGTATTTAATTGTTTAATTTCGTAGAAGTCCTTTCCGAATAAAATAAATAAAGGCTAAAGTAAAGTGAAAGCCTAGAACTTTACCTTTATTCCTGGAAGTATACTCTCAATTATGTCGGCCACGCAATATTATCGTACTGCTACCTAACCCCTTCAATCTGATTTTCATTTATTTATTTCTGGTCATAATTTTTCCTTTTTTTTTAAATGAAAATAACTAAGCATTCAATCATGATTCTAAAGTCAATCATTCAAACTCATCGCAGTTGTGATAAGAAATATATTGATGCAACACGCAACCACATAATTAGCGTTCATAGTCTGGTGCTCAAAAAATTATTCCAATATAAAATGATCTGAAACTTTTTTTTTAAAATTAAATTAGCTTAAAACCAAAATTAAATAAATGCTCCATCTAATAAAGTTGGAACATTCAAACCCTTTATTCATTGAGACTTTTAAAAATAGGGTGTTTGAAAAAACTAATTGAATGGATGGTATATGTGTAAAAAATTGAAAAAATGGTGTGAATCATTTCATTCCCGCAATGTCAGGCTGTAAGAATAGACGGCACGGTAATCGACGAGCGATGGCGTGGATGATGAGGCAATATGACATGAATCGAGGCGATCAGATGACCACCTATTCTCGTAATAGTCCACTATGAAAATAGGCAGTCTTCTGCCACCTTTAATGCACGCTGAACAGTATTTTTTGCATTGGAACCGATATTTATTTGTTTTGCCTTCATCTTTATTCATTTTTTGGTCTTGTTCTCCTTCTTCTCCTTATTGTTTTGCTTCTTTCTCTCGTTTTGCTTCTTTTCTCTCCTGGGGTATATCAAAGCAACAAGGTAAAATATTTACTTTGTAAAAATTAGTTATAATTATTTATATTTATATATAAATATAAATTATATATATATATTTGTATTTATTTAATTATTTAGAAAGTGTTAATGTCAAATTTATTATAAAATTATCAAAAATAGTATGTTAATATATTGATTTATTATGTTAGATTTTGAAATGTAGATTTAATTTGTTATAAGTTTCATTGACTTGCTACTAATTATAAGAATATTTAAAATAATTTAATGTATATTGAATATTTATCATAAATATAAAATAATGATAATAGAAAATATTAATATTCACAACTAAATTTAGTAACATTTAAAATAATCATAAGAATTGTTAATATTATGTTAGTTAAAATAAATTTTAATAATATATTATCATTTTTAATGTATAATGGAATTTAGAAGAAATTTTATATAGTTAAAATTATGTTAACGTATTTATAATTTATAATTTTATGTTAGTTATATTTTACTTTGATATATTATGCCGTTAAAAATATTGTCAATGTAATATAATTATTTAAATATTAAATGAAGTTGTATTGAATGTCAGTTTGTTGACATTTTGTAATTAAAATTTAATTTTATGTGATATTTACTTAGTTACATATTTATTAATTTTTTTGTTGTTATATTTAAATTCAAGATAAAAAAAATATGGAGTTGTTGCAAAATCAATATTTTATAAATTCAGGACCCCGCACAGATGATCTATTAAAATTAAAAGAAAAACATCGCGCTAATGCAGTTTGGAATAACAATATAATATTCTTGTTCTACGAATTATTTAACTGCATATTAGTTTACATATATTTATGATGTTTAATTTATATGCATCAGGTGGCACGTAATGTATTATTTGCTCGAAGAGGTAGTGTAGAGTCCCATTATATGAACATTAACCCAAGAATTATACCGTATTTGAGAATGACTGGATTTTATGGAGTGTCTCAGATTGGGATAATGCAGGTAAATGTAAATTTAATGACTGCCCTTATAAAAAGGTGGAGACCGGAGACTCACACTTTTCACCTAGCAGTTGGTGAAACCACCATCACTTTGCAAGATATTGAAATACTAACTGGTTTACCAATTGAAGGGCATCCGGTGATGGGCAGTCTAGTATTTGATTGGCAAGCTGTATGTAGCCAGCTTCTCGGACAAATCCCATCCGATGATGCTATAAGAGGAAGATCTGTTAAAATGACTTGGTTGTCGATAACTTTTGATTTTCTTCCACCTGATGCTATTGATTATCAAATTCAATGCTATATACGTGCGTGGTTATTACGTTGCATTGGTGGGTTGTTGTTTTCAGGTCAATCTAACAATTTTATACATTTGATGTGGCTTTTCCTGTTAGAGGATTATATGAGGTGGGCAATTATAGTTGGGGTTCAGCTTGTTTAGCATGGTTGTATAGGGAGTTATGTCGCGGTACACGGCTAGATGCTCATGGGATTGGTGGATATCAACAATTATTGCAGATGTGGGCATGGGAAAGATTGCCCCAGTTTTGTCCCCCATTTAGAGATGAAGTTATGCTGGATCAGAGGATGCCATATGGTTATAGGTAAAATTAATATATTGTATAATTGAAATTAATTAATTAATTTTAAAATGAATATATATATATATATTTTTTAAATTCCATTTAATATTATGCTGAAGCAATTAATTATTTCATTTTAGGTGCAGATATCCTTTTGATCTAACCAATAATAATAGAAAAGATGTGCATAGATTTCGAGTCGAGTTAGACACTCAGCGTGCAGATCAGGTAATAATATGATATTTTTAAAATGTAATTATAATAAATAATGTGTATTTATATTGATTAAACCATTTTTACTTATTATTTATATTTCTTTAGTTTGATTGGGAACCATACGAGCGTGCTATACATCTTTTGCCGTCATATTGTACAAATGGACAACAAATTTGGAGATCAATCGTGCCTTTGATATGTTTTAATATCATCGAGTGGTACCATTCAGATCGCTGTCTTCGTCAATTTGGCATGGATTAACACATACTCGGTCCACCATTAATTGATGATAGCTTACATTCAATTGAATTGAGAGAAAATCATGACCATAATTGGGATATGAAATTTTCTAATTTCATATTCGAATGGAATAATCGACTACAAAGAGTTATTGGTGATCCTATCCTGAGGGCTCCATTGCATATAAGATCACAATACATGTAGCGGTACATACTAAAAACAAAATGGTGGATAACCCCTGAAGGAGCATCCAATGGAGCAGCAGTATGTGCCGCCAATTGATTTTTAAAGTAATTTTATGATTATTTAGACTAATGATTATATATTGATAAAAAAATTTTTTTTATTATATGTAGGCTGATGGAACTGAACATCTTTATCATAGTGACATGGCATCATCATCAATGCAAAGTGGTGATTTTCGATTGACATCAGGAGCAATTTTAGGAGCAGTTGGAGCCTTTCAAAGAAAAACTCATGATTATCCACGTCAGCCTGTACCAGATCCAGTACAAAATCATCCTATGTCTATACCATTTATAGATTTTCACCAATCAAGAAGGAGCAGAAGAGGTATGGCAGAAAGACGGAGGCCGGTGCCCTTTATTTTGCCTCCATCAAGGGTCAGCCAGGTCCCTCAGCCTATGTCATGGCCATATGATTATCAGGAGAGTTCCACTTCATTTGGCATGCATGACTTTAGTCAACATTCATTTTATGATACAGAAGCAGGACCTTCAAGATTTAATGTTGATTTAAATGTTAGTGTATCCGAACAAGATCCTACAGGATATGCAGATGTACTTCAGCCGTACAATATACCTAGAGGAGTGGAAACTAATGCTGGGCGTGATGAATTTTTGGACCAACTGTTAGCATATCCTAATGTCATGAAAAGTCAGGTTTTTTCTGATCAATCGGTATTTGGCAGCCATTTCGATAATTCACAACCTGATCCTACTGTGCAAATCCTTTTAGTCATTTTTGATAGTTTTCTAGTATGGTACTGTGTGAATTATGAACTTTCATTATAAATAAATAAACCATTTCATTTCATAAGTACTAATTTAATATTTATATCAATTACATTACTTTTAGTCGATATGAGGTACATATAATAACGAAATTACTCATTTAATAATTATAACTTCTAGTGCCTTCATTTGATGATCCAGCTCGATTAGGACATGTTTTTTTATTGTGTCCCGCATTACCACAAATCTGCAATGTGTAATGTGTTGAGATTCGCTTCGATCCATCTCATTCCTAATTCTTGTTGTTTTAGGTCGGCCTATCTCATTTCTTTGTAAAGCCATATCAAGTATAATTTTAGGACCATAATATTCAGGCCAAGTTGCCCTGTGACCCATAGGATGGAATCTTCCTTCATAGCATTTTAGGACCTTGGTAATGCTATAACACAAATCAACAAACGTGTATATATCGATATGTTTATGCATGCATGCTGCAATTGCGTGAGAATATGGAATTTTTGTACCTTGAAATTTATCACACTCACATTCTCGCTTATCAAGACTCAATATGTAAGTTTCAATTTCTGCATTATCAGCATGTGTTCGCCCAGCTATGACTCGAAATAATTTGTACCAATTGTCATAATCAACCACCGTATGTTCTCATGCCTTAAAAGCGCGCTTGTTCATAACTTCAACACATTTTGGAGTGAACCGCATGCCTTGACCCATTTTTGTCATGTAAAAATCCCTTTTTGGTCATGAAATTTTACTAGTCGACCAAAAATGTGTTCGACTATAGCAGTGATGGGCATCATTCGAACACCTTTCAAGGCACTATTGACGCTCTCAGCTATATTTGTTGTGGTATGTCCATATCGATAACCCCCATCTTTTGCTAAAGTCCAGCGCTCCAAAGGTACCCTCATTGCCCAGTTGTATGAGTCCTAATCCAGCTGTTTTATCTCATTCATTTGCTTGTTGAATTTATGCTTCTCATAGTTATTACCTGACAATGGAGTTAATTCACAATTACAAAAAAATCACTGTATTGAACTATAATAAATAATACGTACCAGCATTGTAGAGCAAATTTTTAATTGTGGACTTTCTATGATGTGTGTTGTAATTGCTCACAAAGTGACAAAGACATATCCTGTGAAATGCAAGAGGTTCCTTCCAACCACTCCGTTCATCACGGAACACTGCCATGATTCCAACATATCGATCTGATATAACAGTTATGCCAACACATTGGGTGACATATTTTCGAATTAAATTCATGAACCAAGCCTAACTAGACTTATTCTCAGACTCAATGACTACAAATGCAATAAAAAATAAAATGTTGTTCCCATCAACAGAGCTTGCTACTTGCAGTGTCTGGTGAAATTTTCCCATAAAAAATGTTCCATCGATCAACAGAATAGGCTTGCAATGGTTCAAACCGTCGATTGCAGGTTTAAAGCTCCAAAAAAACCCTTTTAAATTGCTTCACATGAGGAATATTGGTATCTTCAAGCACAAACTCATAAATTGATCCAGGATTGTAAAATTATAAGGCATATAAAAAACCTAGTAATTTCTCAAACGATTCAACATAATTTCCAAATATAGCCTCAAGTGCACACGTCTTCGCATACCACGCCTTATAGTATGAAACCTCATAATGAAATTGTTCCTTAATAGCAGCAATAACCACATCAATTGGAAGGCTTGGATTTTTACTTATCATTCCCATGATGTTATTGCGAATAATCTGTGATCCCAATTGCCTGTGATCTTTTGATAGGTTATAAGCCAAAAGGCAAGAATGTGGGCCTCTCATACTTTGTTATTGTCCAAAATGGACATATGTCTGTTGTCGCTGCTCGTAACTTCCATTTGCATCCACTATCAGCATTTGCACACTTAATAACCTAGAATTTTATTTTAGCTTCAATGACTCTAAAATCGACATTTCGCGAGATTGAGTATTTTTTGACGCAAGACTTCACCTCATCTTTGCTGTTGAATACCAAACCTTTTGATAACTCTGATGTACCATCCTATGTACCAAACTGTCCACCATGCTCTAATTCAACTTGTGATGCATTAAAATTAATAGCTGTATAGTGTTCTGATGGAAAGGTAAAGCTAGCATTATTTTTCGATCCGCTAACTTGAACTGATGCAAGCAAACTGACATATTACGTACCTGAAGATTCATTGCCAGCTTCGAAATCAGAGTCATCACTTTCGGCACTTAGGTTTGCTGTAACAGACTCATCATCATCATTAGGTGAGATATAATCATTATTAACTGGACTGTCGTGATAATAATCGTCGCCTGCCAAATCAATTGATGTTTCATTTCTGATATCTTCACCATCTGGTTGTCTTACTGACTGTTTGCTCCGACTAGAACCAACTGATTATCGCTGATAGTTCTGTTCTGCAATTTGACCTCGTGATTTTCTACCAAATATGGATTTGCTAAAAAAATCACCAACCCTTCGACTGAATGACCTTTTAGGTTGACTAATCATTGCATTAGGGAACTCGCTCATTGATCTCCTTGGCTGACTCATCCTAGCATCAGAAATATGGCTATATGATCGGCGTAAATGACCTTAACCTGAGCTGTCATCTACATCTCTTACAAGCAAGTAACCATCGCGACGACTAACTGATTGCCTTAGCCGACTAGGGCAGGCTACTCCTTGCTGGCTATCTGATCATCGTTGTTCACTTTGATCCATATTTCGTACTTCATCACCAATAAACTCACAGTAATTGGATTGAGAAAAAATATCAATATTATGGCCACTAACCGGTTTTGTTGGTTGACTGGGGCCAACATCATTTTCAAAGCATTGTTGCGTAGCCTCGACTGTAGCATTGCACAAGTTCTCATTTCTAATCGGATCAGCCATTTCATACGTTGATATATAACCTCTTGTATCCATCTCAGTCACTTTAATACATAATTCCACTATATTATAATCATCGTATTCCCTTAATTTTTCATAAATCATGTCTACATCATCGTCATCAGACATATTCACTGACGTCCAACATAATGATCCTCGATTGTACAGCGAATTCTTGTATATAATTCTTGAAATGACATGATTTACACCTAAATCCAACTTAACATGAATTTTATATTTCAATTCAGGAAAAGTTGGCTTATTTCTAAGCCTCAATCTCTTTGTAACTGTATTTGGATCCGATATGTCATATTGAAAGCCTGCAACTCTATAACTTACTTGTCCACCCGTGTGCAAATAAAAGTCCGTATATGCTGACATTTTTAAATTATTTGTAATTAAAATAAATACAAACATTTATCTAACATGCTTTATTATGACAAATTAATTTATTTTTTTAAAATTATAATAAATATCTAATAAGAAATAATAAATACATAAATAAATTAAAATTGAAATAATATCGTTTTAAAACTAACGTATTTATTTAAAATTACAATATTATTAATTTTAGATTATTCAACTACTACCTTTTTTTATTATTTTTTATTTATATATGATAATGAGAAGCTGATAGGGTTTGTTCAACAAAAATCAGAGCTTAATGCGTCATTATTTTATTTATTATTTTTACTTATTTTTTAATTCTATTATGACAAATTAATTTATTTTAAAAAAATTATAATAAGTGTCTATTAAAAAATAAAAAATATTTAATTACATTTAAATTTAAAAAAATACATTTTCAAAAATCTTCTATTCATATGCATTATACTCCTTTCATAGTTTGATATTTGAATTAATATCTATAAAAATTAAATAAATATAATTAATATTAACAAAAAAATTTATTTACTTCAATAATATTATAAATACTAAACAATATTTTCTTACCAAATATTTTTCGACAGCCTCTCTCTTAAATCCTTATCTCATAAATTTGATGTGGCTTTGTATCTTTTATTAGTGCTTCATTCTTCGGCCAGAGGTATATATAGCGAGGCAAAAATATTTTTCAACGCGATTATGATGGGGCTGAATTATTCTCTTATTATCGTAGCCTATCGTTACGGTAATAATATGGCAGAGATTCGCCCGGTGGGAATGGAAAATGGACCCCACAATCCAAATGCTATCTCCTTTGTCTCATTTTACGCTACGTCGACCACCGTGTCGCTTATTTTCACAGCTTGACATTGCAAAAATGGGATGCTTCACACTATTTTCCCAATTTTTCTAACACATACACCATCCATCCAATTAGTTTTTTCAAACACCCTATTTCTAAAAAAGTCCCTTATTCATTTAAGCCGTGTGTTATTTTGTTACGAAAATAGTTTTTAAATACTCTAATTTGAGACCCCTGTGTATTGAAACCATGCTCCCCAATGACACCATTCTTATTTGCTTTATAACAAAGTCAAAATATAATTTCCCTGTTTGAACTTTAAAATTCTTAGAATTGTCAATATTAAATTTTAAACCTATTTTCTTCTAAAAAATATATAAATAAGTGAATAACCTAAAGTATAATTAAGTGGCTCCTAACCTAAATTCGCTTGATCTACCAGCTCTCTTGGCCTCTCAAATTAGGCACGTTATTTGATTTTGCCATTGGCATATTACTAGGGTTAATTAATTACACAATCACCAAAGACCAAAGTAGGGAACAAAATCCAATTAGACTGAAACTAAATTAAATTTAATCTATTTGATTCATTTTATTGGCACCCTTCAATAATTTTTAAATAATTATGAATAAAAACTTTGTCGCAAAATTAAAATTACTCACTCAATTTCATTTAATTTAACAATTTTTACGATTTTTTAATTTTATAATTTTTAAATTTTAAAAAGTATTAATTACATATTTATTTAATTTATTTTTATGTATGTAATAAAAAAGAGATATTTAATAGAATAAAAATATATAATTATAAAAAAAAATTATTCAAATAATATTTTAATAAATTAAAATGAAAATTTTAGAAAATTGTCTTTGATCGCGAAACTAAAAATTGTCTTAACTGATGGAGTGGGAAACTATTTAGCCAGTGAGTGTTATTGATGACCGGTATATCTTTTCCTTGACTTAAACCTTTGGTGTGAAAATGCGACGTAACATTTCCCGAT